>CAMXCT020000550.1:145000-237973 GCA_947184155.2 Cladocopium goreaui | reverse complement strand
TGCCCTAATCGCAAACTTGTTCTTGCCGGGCGTACTAAAAAGCATTTTGGTTTATTTTGCATGCGGTTCATCGCTGGGATTGTTCAGAGCCAATGTAGTTCATTTTGGCATGGTTCGGTTGCCTTTTCCTGTTGGCTGGCTGGTGAGGTGTCCACCTAGATTAGTAGCATGACCCTGCACCATGGTGCATGGGTGCATTGTGTGCGGTCTTACCGGTCAGATGTTTCTGTAAGCAGCTGGGCGGAAATACTTTTGACCTACGGCCGCAGGGGAGCCGGTTGCCAGAGAAAAAAAGAGGGGGGCCAGGTTAGACTACATGGAAGACACGCTTGAAAGCCAAGGACAGGGGATCAAGACCTTAGAGAAGATTTTTCTAAGAGAGGAGGACAGACGCACCAAAAGGATGGGTCGAGAAGAAAGGTTGAGTGAACCTAACGAGGAGAAGAAGAGAAGAGAGCCCGAGAGAGACCCACGAGGAGAAAGCGCCTTCAACGGAAAGGCCGCGAGGCTCACGCTGCGCAGCGCCTGAGCAAGAAGCCCAGGCAAGGACAGGTATTGCACTAGTTGGTCTGCTCAGCGTAGTAGTTGGCGGGATAAGCCCGGCTATAGCTCAAAAGGAAAGAAAGGAAGGAAAAGAGGATGGAATTCAGAGACAAGGAGCTGTCCTGTTTGCGGTTGTACCAAACCTAGCACAATGCCGGCCCCGAAGATCTTGAAGGCAGGAAAGCTCGGAAGTTTTGCATGTTTTTGGTTGCTAACGGAATAGGACATATCCAAAGTGACAGCTTGTCCACATCACAGAGGATATCTCATACCATCAAGTACGGGAAGCTACGAGGAATGAGGATGTCGAGATGTATGAATGGGTCGAGAGTATAAATGACTGTCAAAAGCACCATGAAGGAATATCATCTCAAGTAGCGCCCATGGAGAAGGAAATCCAGGGGGAAAGGCAAGAAGGAGCAAGAGCGACGGAGATGATAAAGGAACAGTGAAAGGACGAGAGATAAAGCTTGGAAGGAAGTAGGAATCTTGCTACTACTCGGGACTGCTGGGTGGAAGCAGGTGGACTTCTGGAAGATTGCAGGCAGCTGCTTATAGCTCAACAGCACGAGCGGAACGTCCTCGACTGTGGGACCGTGTCACTCAGCATGTCAAAGTCTGGAGGAGTGACGCCACCCAAAGCAGTTCAGGTCCATTGGAAACGGCTCCTTCAGGGTGAGTCTGTGCAAGTATATGAAAGTTGATGCCAGAGTTTTAAAAGAAGCTGCAGATCAGGCACATTGCCACTGTGGCTCAGCCAAGTGTTGAGCGCCGGAAAATTGTTCAAGAATGGCTGGCTGGACGCCAGGCAGACAGATTCGCCTGAAGCACGACAGAGATGGGCACATGATTCCTGTCCATTACTCAAGGATCGACGGGAGCGAGCCCAAAGCCAGCAAAGTGGTGGAGGGTGCTTGGTATCACCTGAAAAGAGCTTTCAGGCCAGAAGCAGATCTGTACAAGGAAGGCAGAAATAAGTCCCAATAGATGAGTGCCCATACAGAACAACTGTGGGAATGATTGTTGTGAGGAGTGGAGAAGGCCCAGTATTCATTGTGCGGTTCAGTTCCAGCGATGCTGAATGCTCTCAACGAGCGATGTTGGAGCCGAATGCTCTCTTACCAGGACCGGATTAACGGTCACCATGTTACATTTGCCAAAGACTGAGGATGAAGTCACTCAGATGTTAGAAGGGATGTAGCATCCGGTTCAGGAGCAGCCAAGGCAAGCTGTCTTGTTACAGCTGGTTTAACAAGAGCAACAAGTGGCTGACCCTTTGTTTAGGTTCAAAGAGATCAAAACGGTGGAAGCACCATCAGTCAACTGCTTTGAAGAGCGTAGAGGCCCCATTTGTCCACCACAGATTGGCAGCAAAAGCCAGCGCTGGGAATGTTTGGCGCTATTGTGCCGTTCCTTGCACATGCAGAGCTGGATGCAATGCAGTGGCTCATAGGTATCAGGACAACTTGGGCACAGCCACAAAGAGCCTTGAGGACGTGCTTAAGAAAATTGCAGTGAAGGAGACTGACCAAAGAACCATCATAGACGTGGACTTTGCTTATTTGGCCGAAGGCCCGTCAGAAACAAAACCGTGTTTCTCTGTGCAGTGGGCAACTAGGCAAAATGGATTGCCGCTGCCAAGATTAACCTTAGTTGAAGTACGTTACGTGATGACACAGCTGCTGAATGCCACGGTGGGTGACTTTTGCCTCATCAGGAACCTGCGCTTGAACAGGGTGCATACCCGAGGCATTTTCCAAGAGCAGCTCTGAAGCCGAGACTTGAAGCTGGTGGCAGTGGGCTAACACCAAGGATTACTGAAAAAGAAGTCTCTAAATGGTCAAGCGCTGGCATTGTGCACGGCTAGGAATTCTGACAACAAGACAGGTGGCTGAATCGATTCCAGCGAGGCAGAATGGCGCCGCACGAACTCAGGCTTGAACGGCCCTATCAAGGCAACGTTTGGGCACCATGTGGGTCAATGGTGTTTGCGCGCACCTTGCCAGCAAAACCAAAAAGACTTCGCACCGTTCCGAAGATTGGCGTTCCGCGCCAAGTCAAGCTGGCCCGTGGGACTGTGGCCAGGCAAGTTGGCAATCAAGCTCAGGAATCTTAGGGAAGGCCCCATTTAAACAGAATGTTGCCAACCGAACGTCAGGAAGATCTGGATGATGAGTTGTTAAGACAGCTGGACAACAAGTCCAACGGGTTCCAAACACTCCATCGACCAAGTCAACACTACGAACAGGCAGGCAGTTCAGAGAGAGAGAGAGAGAGAGAAGCAGAGAGAGGCAAAAAGCCAGGCAAGGACCATCTAGCCCGGCATGCACCTTCCTTGGCCGGGCAAGCTGGCAGAGTTGAGGAAGGAAAGGATTACTGCATCGCGACAGTGTGTGAGCCCGGTGATGAGTTTTGGTTCGGAGCTGCAAATGAGGAAAAATTTCTGCAGGAGTGCGGAGGAGACAGAGATGAACTGGTAAAGTTCATCTTTGACAGCGATGATGCTGAGCACGCTCCAGTGGTGTCAGAAGAAGCATTGGCCGATCCAATGACAGAAATCACACTGGAAAGCATTCTCGAACAAAAAGCGAAAGAGAAAATCAGAGGGATAATGCTGTCAACCCTGGAGGGCTGGAGAGTCAAGTCAGGAGAATTGCGAAGAAGATCGCACCTATTCACACGAGGAAGGGCCCGATCAGTCCTAGTTGACAGCACTGGCCGTTTCTGAGCCCAATCTCCTTCAATTGCGGGCGTTTGGCATCAAGGCCGCGTTCGTTCTGCTCAACCAAAGCGCAAAACATTTGTCGAAGCACCCAAAGATACGAGCACCTGTGGTAACTAGGTGAAGTCAGCCTACTGGAGAGGTTACAGCCAGAACAAAGGGAAGAAACAAAGACGTGGGAACGATTCCTCCAGCAAGACGCCCAAAATAAAAGGAGCCATCTAGGTGCACCTGCAACTTGCAGCAGGCCGCAGAGGGCAACCGTTTGACACAGGAATTGGGAAAGCCCTTCAAGCCACAAAGCCCACTTGGGAAGCTCAAGCGAAAGTATGAGCAAAATGGGCAAAATGAGCGAGGATTGACCAACTCGATGAGTTCCAAGTATATTGTCTAAATCTTGAAAGCTTCCAATTCTAGGTTTGGGAACGAAGAAATACGGGCCGCACTAGAGTCGGTGCATGAGCCAAATGAGTTGCCCCAGGGGCAAGATAGGGATTCTGCTGTGCATGAACGGCGACCGATCTCGTGCGCAGCACAGCGGTAGAATTTTGGCGAGCAGTTTGACGCGGCTTGGGGCGATAACAAAAAGAACTGCGCATTTATCTTTGCAAGTCGCTTTCCCTCAACAGGCTGTTAACCTATATGCTCTAAGGACACAGAAACCGGCCGCGTTATCTTCTTGCAAAGGGGCATCAGGCACGTGGACGACCGGTGCATTCGAAGAAAAGGTCCTTGCAAATGGGCGTTTCGCGCTGGTGGTTCGAGCGCCAGCACGTTCTGCCACCAGGAAGGGATAGGAGGCGGACCTCTTGCAACAATTTGTGCAGGATGCCGAGGTGACAGGGAGCGAGCTAGAGTAGCGCGGGCGAAAGCACCAAGTGCAATGAAGGCCAAAATTGAGAGCACTACCCAAGTTGATGGGTTTCATCGGCACACGCAACGACTATACAAACTCACTGGAGAAGAGGAAAGGTGGCAAGAGCGAGGACGAATACAAAGCTTTTGGAAGGAAAAGTTGCGCGAAGGATTTTAAAGAGCGAACTTGAAGGAGCCTACAGGCCGTCAAGGTGTTAGTGGTGCAAGCACTCCTGGAGGAAGGTTTCCCTTCAGTGTGGAGCCAGGGAGCCAACTGGGCAAACAGGTTTACATGGCCACATGTGACGCCAAGACTGAGATCACATTCACACCAGAGCTCACGGGTAATTAGGCCAGAAGAATGGTTTTGATCACTACAGAAGCATGTATCATTGCAGTGAGAGGAACGTGTGGAGAATGGAAGAGGACACAAGCAAACCTTGCAGAAAGGTGCCTGTATTTAGCCGTCAGGAATTTAGGGAGGACACAAAGCCCACAAAGCCCAAGGCCGAGCGATGATGTCATGCTGGTAGGATCGAGCTATACGATCCAGCACTGCTCGCCCACCCTGTAGATAGTTGAAGTGATAGCTAAAAAGGTTATATACCACGCGCATACAAGGCGGAGTGCTTGAGTAGTAGCATGACCGCTGCACCATGCAACGATGACATGCACAGACCGTTGCGCACTCTGCAGCCCATTTGAGTGTTAAAAAGTGAGCGCTGCTTTGCGACAGCGATTGAAACCGAACCTGGCGGTGGATTGTTCCGTTGAATTTCTGTACAATTCTTTGCCGCCCCACCATTCGGAATTTGTGCAGCGGTTGACAGAAGTGCCCCCTCCCAATCGGGTTTTGTCAAGCGCACAAGCAACCAGGCAGGCTGAGGCGCAAAACATATACGGAAAGGACTGCTGTGAGCGACAGAATCCACAAGTTTTGGGGAAGAATAGTTTCATCAGAATAGTTTTCCTACTACTTTCCCTCACAAGAGTCGTTTCTGACACATGTCATGGCACCACGTAATTACACTACATCAGTCATCTGCCTACATTTTCCCTACATTTGTCCAATTACACACATCTGTTTCCAACATCTGCCTTCACTTCTCTGCATTGACTGCACAGATGAAACCAGATTAATCCAGACTAATCCAGATTAGTCATTGTAGAACAAAAAAGCAAAAAAAACGATGTTTCCACAACTACCCTTACCTCTAGACCAGTTGCCAGATCTTTGTTTTTTTGGGGGGTCTTTTTGTTTTTTTTTGTTTTTGGTGTTTTGGTTCTAGATTAATCATGATTAATGTGGATTAATCTGTGCAGTCAATGCAGAAAAGTGAAGGCAGATGTTGGAAACAGATGTGTGTAATTGGACAGATGTAGGGCAGATGTAGGCAGATGACTGATGTAGTGTAATTGTATGCAGTATTGTGCAGACTATGCAGACTATGCAGACTATGCGTGAAATTTCTCTGAATATGTAGAAAATTGACGACAAAGGTGTATAAAGATGCACTGATATCTTTGTGAACATGCCTGATCCATTTGACAAAGATGAGGATTGTAATATCTATTTGAAAAAACATAATCAAAACATGCCTGACTTTGTGCATTCCCTTTGAAATATCTATTTGAAAAAATGCAGTAGTAATGGTCTGAAAAAGACCTTCAATACGGATACAATTTCAGAAAAGTATGGCGCCTTCTGCTAACAGATTCCAACACCATTTCAAATTAAGATCCATTTGCAAACACCCTTGTGTTGTTTTGCGATCGTGGCATTCTTTGAAGTGAATGTTTATAACTATCAGAAAAATGTTCCTTCAAGAAAGTGCATCATCTCCTTGAAAATTGTGTAAATTTTCCTCAAACGTTAAAATTATAGGACCGGATAACCCCACATGTTACCAACTTCTCTAGACTGAGACTGAGCATAGAAAAGCAAGAAGGGAAGAGGAAGTATAAGAGTGATGGAGGGGTGATGGTGGGTGAGTTTTCGTGTATGTGTGTATGTATGTGCATGCACAGGTGAGTGAATGAGAATGTGAGTGAGTGAGTGAGTGAGTGAGTGAGTGAGAGAGTGAGAGAGTGAGAGAGTGAGTGAGTGAGAGTGAGTGAGTGAGAGTGAGTGAGTGAAAGTGAGTGAAAGTGAGTGAGTGAAAGTGAGTGAGTGAAAGTGAGTGAGTGAAAGTGAGTGAGTGAAAGTGAGTGAGTGAAAGTGAGTGAGTGGAAGTGAGTGAGTGAAAGTGAGTGAGTGAAAGTGAGTGAGTGAAAGTGAGTGAGTGAAAGTGAGTGAGTGAGAGTGAGTGAGTGAGAGTGAGTGAGTGAGAGTGAGTGAGTGAGAGTGAGTGAGTGAAAGTGAGTGAGTGAAAGTGAGTGAGTGAGTGAAAGTGAGTGAGTGAGTGAAAGTGGGTGAGTGAGTGAAAGTGGGTGAGTGAGTGAAAGTGAGTGAGTGAGTGAAAGTGAGTGAGTGAGTGAAAGTGAGTGAGTGAGTGAAAGTGAGTGAGTGAGTGAAAGTGAGTGAAAGTGAGTGAGAGTGAGTGAAAGTGAGTGAGAGTGAGTGAAAGTGAGTGAGAGTGAGTGAAAGTGAGTGAGAGTGAGTGAAAGTGAGTGAGAGTGAGTGAAAGTGAGTGAGAGTGAGTGAAAGTGAGTGAAAGTGAGTGAAAGTGAGTGAAAGTGAGTGAGTGAGTGAGTGAGTGAGTTGAGTGAGTGAGTGAGCTGAGTGAGTGAGTTGAGTGAGTGAGTGAGTGAGTGAGTGAGTGAGTGAGTGAGTGAGTGAGGTGAGTGAGTGAGGTGAGGTGAGTGAGTGAGTGAGTGAGTGAGCGAGCGAGTGAGTGAGCGAGCGAGTGAGTGAAAGTGAGTGAGTGAGTGAAAGTGAGTGAGTGAGTGAAAGTGAGTGAGTGAGTGAAAGAGAGTGAGTGAGAGTGAGTGAGTGAAAGTGAGTGAGTGAGTGAAAGTGAGTGAGTGAGTGAAAGTGAGTGAGTGAGTGAAAGTGAGTGAGTGAGTGAAAGTGAGTGAGTGGGTGAAAGTGAGTGAGTGGGTGAAAGTGAGTGAGTGGGTGAAAGTGAGTGAGTGGGTGAAAGTGAGTGAGTGGGTGAAAGTGAGTGAGTGGGTGAAAGTGAGTGAGTGGGTGAAAGTGAGTGAGTGAAAGTGAGTGAGTGAAAGTGAGTGAGTGAAAGTGAGTGAGTGGGTGAAAGTGAGTGAGTGAAAGTGAGTGAGTGAAAGTGAGTGAGTGAAAGTGAGTGAGTGAAAGTGAGTGAGTGAAAGTGAGTGAGTGAAAGTGAGTGAGTGAGTGAAAGTGAGTGAGTGAAAGTGAGTGAGTGAAAGTGAGTGAGTGAAAGTGAGTGAGTGAAAGTGAGTGAGTGAAAGTGAATGAGCGAGTGAGTGAAAGTGAGTGAGTGAAAGTGAGTGAGTGAAAGTGAGTGAGTGAAAGTGAGTGAGTGAGTGTGAGTGAGTGAGAGTGAGAGTGAGAGTGAGAGTGAGAGAGAGTGAGAGTGAGAGTGAGAGTGAGAGTGGGAGTGAGAGTGAGAGAGAGAGTGAGAGTGAGAGTGTGAGTGTGAGCGTGAGTGTGAGTTTGAGTGTGAGTGTGAGTGTGAGAGTTAAAGAGTGAGTGAGTGTGAGTGAGTGAGTGTGAGTGAGTGAGTGAGTGAGAGTGAGTGAGTGAGAGTGAGTGAGTGAGAGTGAGTGAGAATAGTGAGAGTGAGTGAGAGTGAGTGAGAGCGAGTCAGAGTGAGTCAGAGTGAGTGAGAGTGAGAGTGAGTGAGAGTGAGTGTGAGTGAGAGTGAGTGAGAGTGAGTGAGAGTGAGTGAGAGTGAGTGAGAGTGAGTGAAAGTGAATGAGTGAGTGAGAGTGAGTGAGAGTGAGTGAGAGTGAGTGTGAGTGTGAGTGAGTGAGAGTGAGTGAGAGAGTGAGTGAGTGCGTGAGTGAGTGAGTGAATGAGTGAGTGAATCAGTGAGTCAGAGAGTCAGGGAGTGAGTGAGTGATTGAGTGAGTGATGTGGGTGAGTGAAAGTGAGTGAGTGAAAGTGAGTGAGTGCACGCAAAAGAGACATCCGACCCACGCAAAAGAGACATCCGACCCCTTGGCAGTGCACATTGTGCCACGCCTGCCACGCAAAAGAGGCGGAGACCCAAGGGATGCCAGGGCGTACATCCGACCCCTTGGCAGGGCACATTGTGCCACGCCTGCCACGCAAAAGAGACGGAGACCCAAGGGACGCCAGGGCGTAATCCGACTCCTTGGCAGTGCACATTGTGCCACACCTGCCACGCAAAAGAGGCGGAGTCCCAAGGGATGCCAGGGCGTACATCCGACCCTTGCCAATGGACATTGTCCCACGCCTGCCACGCAAAAGAGGCGGAGACCCAAGGGACGCCAGGGCGTACATCCGAGCCCTTGGCAGTGCACATTGTGCCACGCCTGCCACGCAAAAGAAGCGGAGACCCAAGGGACGCCAGGGCGTACATCCGAGCCCTTGGCAGTGCACATTGTCCCACGCCTGCCACGCAAAAGAGATTGAGACCCAAGGGACGCCAGGGCGTACATCCGACCCCTTGGCAGTGCACATTGTGCCACGCCTGCCACGCAAAAGAGGCGGAGACCCAAGGGACGCCAGGGCGTACATCCGAGCTCTTGGCAGTGCACATTGTGCCACGCTTGCCACGCAAAAGAGGCGGAGACCCAAGGGACGCGGCAGTGCACATTGTGCCACGCTTGCCACGCAAAAGAGGCGGAGAGGCACGTGGCAGTGCACATTGTGCCACGCCTGCCACGCAAAAGAGGCGGAGACCCAGGGGACGCCAGGGCGTACATCCGACCCCTTGGCAGTGCACATTGTGCCACGCCTGCGACGCAAAAGAGGCGGAGACCCAAGGGACGCCAGGGCGTACATCCGACCCCTTGGCAGTGCACATTGTGCCACGCCTGCGACGCAAAAGAGGCGGAGACCCAAGGGACGCCAGCGCGTACATCCGACCCCTTAGCAGTGCACATTGTGCCTCGCCTGCCACGCAAAAGAGGCGGAGACCCAAGGGATGCCAGGGCGTACATCCGACCCCTTGGCAGTGCACATTGTGCCACGCCTGCCACGCAAAAGAGGCGGAGACCCAAGGGACGCCAGGGCGTACATCCGACCCCTTGGCAGTGCACATTGTGCCACGCCTGCCACGCAAAAGAGGCGGAGACCCAAGGGACGCCAGGGCGTACATCCGACCCCTTGGCAGTGCACATGTGAGTGAGTGAGTGAGTGAGTGAATGAGTGAGTGAGTGTGTGTGTGTGTGGATCATCTGAAAAGATGTAAAACTTCTAAGCGATGGTTTGGCTGTTTCGTTTCTACTGACTCGTTTTTTCAATCATGAACTGGATTTTCCAATTCAGCAGGGGGCCGCTGGGGAACATTGCAGTCAGCGGCCAACGAAGACGCTGCAATGTTCCTGTGAAAACGTACCTGCAATTTTCCAGTTTTTCGTCAATGGCAACCGGCTAAGCCAAGAACCGGCATGTCGTTTTTCCAACAGTTTTCAAACTACTGTACGGTTTTCGCAATCTGACTGAGCTGCATCAGAACAAGTAAATCCTTCGAGCAAGGACGTAGAAAGATTTCCTCGCACAGTTTCTCACTTCCAATCATCAAACCATTCCTGTCAGGTTTAACTGAAGTGTTTTTGCACGTGCGATGCATTCCACATCAGTAATTCGATAAGATGTTTCTGAGCAAGTGTGTCACTCATGCTGATATCCGTCAAGGTGGTATGAGCCCTTCGGGGAAAGCCTTTCTAGGCTAACAATTGACGGTAAAACGATTTCTGAATTTACACTTTTGAATTAGTAATTCGTTTAAGTAAAGTGAACAGCCGGCCTTTTTTCCTTGTCTCACCCGTCGATGTCGTTGTGTTGAACCGCTGGCCGCTGTGCTTGGCCTCACCCTTTTCCTTTTCTCATTTGTCGATGTCGATGTGTTGAACAGCTGGCCGCTTTTCCTGGCCTCACCATTTTCATTGGACAGCCAATGCATAGTCTTAAGCTGCGACAACAACCTTCCTGTTGTTTCAAGAGACAGCCACTCCGCAGCCATTTACACATGATCAGGTAACAGGACATGCTTTCAAGGTGTGGTATCTTTCTTTTTTGGTTTCTCGGTGAGGTTGAAATTGTGCACCTAATTCAGGGGTTGAACACGTAAGCCGTCCAGAGGGTTGTGACTTGAATGCCGAGGGCCTTTGAGCCTTATCACGAATCTTGCAGGCAATGTGGATGCATCTTTTCATTAACTAGTTCCCCATGGGTCCCTTATTTCATGTGTTCCTGCGTTCTCCTCTCTCCAGGTAGGTTGGGTTCTGCGCGTGCTGAGGTAGGCGTAGGTTCGCTGTGGTAGGTTGGTTCAGGCGCGTCCGTCCTTCCCCCCCCTCCGCTGGTCTTTTTCCGTTTCCGTCTGCCTCCGCTTTTCTTTTTCCTTGCCTTTTCAGGGTTTGCCCGTGGTGGGCCAGGTTTCCTTGTGTTGGTGTTTTCTCTTTCCCTCTGCGTTGCGTTCCCCTCTTCGCGTCCTGGTTAAGTAACTTTCATCTCATTTTCATCTTCACCTCATCTTCATTTCCCTTCATTTTCATTTTCATTTCACTGTCCGGACCTTAATTTTTCACCCTCCTGCGGGAGGGTGTGTGTGTGTGGATCATCTGAAAAGATGTAAAACTTCTAAGCGATGGTTTGGCTGTTTCGTTTCTACTGACTCGTTTTTTCAATCATGAACTGGATTTTCCAATTCAGCAGGGGGCCGCTGGGGAACATTGCAGTCAGCGGCCAACGAAGACGCTGCAATGTTCCTGTGAAAACGTACCTGCAATTTTCCAGTTTTTCGTCAATGGCAACCGGCTAAGCCAAGAACCGGTATGTCGTTTTTCCAACAGTTTTCAAACTACTGTACGGTTTTCGCAATCTGACTGAGCTGCATCAGAACAAGTAAATCCTTCGAGCAAGGACGTAGAAAGATTTCCTCGCACAGTTTCTCACTTCCAATCATCAAACCATTCCTGTCAGGTTTAACTGAAGTGTTTTTGCACGTGCGATGCATTCCACATCAGTAATTCGATAAGATGTTTCTGAGCAAGTGTGTGTGTGTGTGAGGAGGACGGGCGAGGAGGAGGAGGATGAGGAGGAGGACGCGGATACAGAACTAAAAACAAAAACCCCACACGTCAATGTGGGGAAATATTCCGATTAATGTGGGTAAAACCAGAATAAAAATTTCCCCAAATCGCCAAAAATAGGTGGTATGGACCATTTCCAAATGGAAGGTTTATGACATTGTTTTACCCACATTATTCACGATTTTCCCAGTCTTCAACATGTACCCTCTGGTAATTTAACATAGCTATTGAAAATGACCATTTATAGTGGATTTTCCCATTAAACCGGGTGATTTATCATAGTTATGTAAACGTTTCCCGGAGGGTACTCCATGAACCGTAAAAGAAACTCATCTTCACCTGCGCTCTGAGTTCCGCCACCCTCCAGCAAGGTGGGTCCGGGCCCCTGAGAACATCCAGAGGTCAAAACCCATGAAAAACCAGGTCAAAACCAATTGAAGGTTTTCTATGATTTATATAAACGTGATTTAAAAACATCATTAATTTTGAAATGTTCGTTCAACCATGCTGAACAAACAATAAAAGGGGATATCCGCCGACCCCAGTGACAAGCGGGGGGCGCGCGTCAGAGAAAAAGCGTCGTAAAGTAACGTCCGGCACTGGCATTCTGCAGCCCGAGACCCTTTGCAACTGGCAGCTCCATGCTGTTTTGCTGGCATTCTGCAACCTGAGACTCTTTGTTTGAAACTGGCAGCTCCATGCTGTTTTGCTGGCATTCTGCAGCCTGAGACCCTTTGAAACTGGCAGCTCCATGCTGTTTTGCTGTGGCGAGCCGGCTGGCTGGCGGCGTGGCTCCAGAGCTTAGTTTTCTAGAGGCTTTGCAGCCCGAGAACCTTTGAACAGTACACTGCCTTTAAACTTGTCCTGGCGCCCTTGCCAACCTTTTGGTATAGGCAGCATCCCGGACCTCCGGCGCCTTTTCGCAGCCTCCCAGTCGCCCGGCAGCGTCTTTCGGCCAGCTGCCGGGCGCCTTCAGAGAAGTTTTCTACTGATTGCAGAAAGTGACGTTAGGCAGTAGCCTGCCAAAAAACTTGTCCCGGCGCCCTTTGCAGCCTTTTGGTAGGCAGCATCCCGGTCCTCCGGCGCCTTTCGCAGCCTTCCGGTCGCCCAGCGCCGTCCTTTGGCCATCTGCCGGGCGGCTTCAAAGATGTTTTTACTGGGTTCGGAAAGCGACGTTACGACGTTAGGCAGTAGCCTGCTTCGGGCGCCCTCACCGAGGTTTTCTGATAGCTTCAGAGATTGACGTTAGGCAGTATAGAGCCTGCCTTCAAATGCTTCCGGGCGCCCTCCGAATGCTTCCGGGCGCCCTCACCTAGGTTTTCTAGTGGCTTCAGATTGCTTCCAAGCGCTTTCAAAGATGTTTTCTAGTGGCTTCAGAAAGCAACATTAAATTACTGCCTTCAAATGCTTGCGGGCGCCCTCCGAATGCTGCCGGGCGCCCTCAACAGAGGTTTGCTAGTGGCTTCAGAAAGGGACGTTAGGCAGTAGCCTGCATTCAAATGCTTCTGGGCGCCCTCCGAATGCTTCCGGGCGCTTTCAAATATGTTTTCTAATGGCTTCAGAAAGCGACGTCAGGCAGTAGCCTGCCTTCAAATGCTTCCGGGCGCCCTCACCGAAGTTTTCTATTGGCTTCAGAAGCGACGTTAGGCAGTAGCCTGCCTTCAAATGCTTCAGGGCGCCGTGCGAATGCTTCCGGGCGCTTTCAATGTTTTCTATAATGGCTTCAGAAAGCGACGTTAGGCAGCAGCCTGCCTTCAAATGCTTCCGGGCGCCCTCAACAGAGGTTTGCTGGTGGCTTCAGAAAGGGACGTCAGGCAGTAGCCTGCCTTCAAATGCTTCTGGGCGCCGTCTGAATGCTTCCAGGCGCTTTCAAAGATATTTTCTAGTGCCTTCAGAAAGCCACGTTAGGCACTAGCCTGCCTTCAAATGCTTCCGAATGTTTCCGGGCGCCCTCAGCGGTGCTTCCGGGCGCCCTCACAGACGTTTTCTAAAGGCTTCAGAATGCAACATTAGGCAGCAGCCTGCCTTCAAATGCTTCCGGGCGCCCTCCGCATGCTTCCGGGCGCTTCCAAAGAGGTATTCTAGCGGCTTCAGAAAGCAACATTAGGCAGTAGCCTGCCTTCAAATGCTTCTGGGCGCCCTCCGGATGCTTCCAGGCGCTGTCACCGATGTTATCTAGTGGCTTCAAAATGTTCGGCCGCCTTCACACAAATTTTCTAATGGCTTCAGACGGCGACGTTAGGCAGTAGCCTGCCTTAAATGCTTCTGGGCGCCCTCCGAATGCTTCCAGTCGCTTTCAAAGATGTTTTCTAGTGGCTTCAGAAAAATGTTTCCGGGCGCCCTCCGAATGCTTCCGGGCGCCCTCAACAGAGGTTTGCTAGTGACTTCAGAAAGGGACGTCAGGCAGTAGCCTGCCTTCAAATGTTCCGGGTGCCGTCGAATGCTTCCGGGCGCCTTCACCGAGGTTTTCTAGTGGCTTCAGAATGCTTCCGGGCGCCCTCACAGAGGTTGTCTAATGGCTTCAGAAAGCGAAGTTAGGCAGTATAGCCTGCCTTCTAATTTTCCGGGCGTCGTCCAAATGTCAGACAGCAACATTAGGCACTAGCCTGCCATGCCTTCAAATGCTTCCAGGCGCCTTCACATAGGTTTTCTAATGGCTTCAGAAAACGACGTTAGGCAGTAGGCTGCCTTCATATGCTTCCGGGCGCCCTCCGAATGCTTCAGCGGTGCTTCTGGGCGCCCTCACAGAGGTTTTCTAGTGGCTTCAGAAAGCAAAATTAGGCAGTAGCGCGCCTTCAAATGCTTCCGGGTGCTTCCGGGCGCTTTCAAAGAGGTTTTCTAAGGGTTTCAGAACAACGTTAGGCAGTAGCCTGCCTTCAAATGCTTCTGGGCGCCCTCCGAATGCATCTGGGCGCCCTCAAAGAAGTTTTGCTTCAGAATGCTTCCCGGCGCCTTCACAGATGTTTTCTCTATAGTGGCTTCAGAAAGCGTACGTGTAGGGGTGGTCGGCGGCACCAGGGCGGTAGCTACCTTATTACAGTAAGTGAGTTTAAAAGAATAAAGTAGAGCAACTACGACAAAAATAGTGAATAGATATGAGTAGATGTGAATACATATGAATAGCCAATAGCCCAATCAACCCGTCTACCTTTCTATGGAAGATACGGTATAGTCTTATGATGTTTGTATACTTGCGCATGGCGCATGGGCAGAAAACAGTGAAATAGCTGCCACGTGAAAAGGCCCTGTGCTTCCAAGCCCTTCTCGCTTGCACTTGCACTTCCGCGGCGCATGCAGATCTATGATGTGTAAAGATGTGAAGATATCTGGTTTGAAAGTAGCAGTTGGTTACTGGGTTAAAACTTAAAAAACACAAACTTTGAAGAGTGAGATTCTACAAAAACACAAGTTTATGCAACTGACTTTTCGGGAATTTTGTGAAGTGGCTGAAGGTGAAGCACAGAAGCTCCTGTATTGCACTACCTTCCCGCCACCCCAGCCACTTGCACATGCCTGCCGGCTCACAATGCGCAAGTACCTGTGTCAAACACAAGTTGTCTGTCTTCCAGCAGTATGAAGTCTTTTCTTTTTTCACCGACTGCCTTTGCCATGCTTGCTAGTGCTAGTGATGTGGCAATCTCGCACCCGTGGACCTTTCATCTGGCTCGTAGCATCGTTCACATCACTTCTTAGTTGCTTGAACTTGGATGGAAGATGATGGAAGCACCTTTGATATGCCAAATCAAAGCGGGGTTGTTGTCTGGATATGTCTGGACACTGAATAAAACAAAATTCATCAGCAAGCTTGCTTCGATGTCATTCTATGTTCTTGATTTTCCTGGAATGGAGCCCGATGAACCACACATCACCAAGGCTCGCCTTCCGCTGGCAAAGGTTCGTTTGCCTGCTTTGCCACCGGTGATCCAACTGACGACGCTATGATAATGTATGAGAATGCTTTCCTTTGGGTGAACTCACTTTGAGGGAAAAACCAAAGGGATCGAATGGAGATGCTTGCAGATAAGGCAACAAACTCCAGGGGAGACTTTGGTGACATAAATTCTGCACGGTTGGGTTGGTTGAGATTCCCTGAATTGCGAATCATGTTGTGTGTTGTGAAGCCAAAACTCAACCTCAAAATCCCATGCTGTCAGTGGGCCACCAGTTTGCCAATCGATAGCACCAAAATGGTCGAGGGATCGCCTTAATACACCCTGCAAAAGCCACCAATCAGATGCCAAACGAAATTGCAATAAATTAATTGAAGTTTTCATATCTGTCATGTTGGCTGCCAATAATATCTGCGCGGCCGTTGGCGTCTTCTTGACAGAACCTCTGAAAAAAAAAACCAGCTTAGTAATCCCCGAAAAGATCCGAAAAGACAGAAAGGTGAAATCAAACTAACATAGTTGCAAACTACTTCGCTGTCATTGTTTGGGGTTACTACCGTCCGGTAATCAAAAATTGCACTTGGAAATCCCAGAACTAAATGGAGGTTTATGGTTGGAAAAATCATCGAACTCAATGATGATTTTCCAGCACACTATGTTTTAGTACCGCCGGATGTATGTATGGAGGTTTACCCAGGCAGGTGCCCCAAATCACCCAAGTCATAAAACCATTTTTGTATGACCCATGCACCCATGTGCCTCCATGATGCCGAACGCGCCGCGAAAGTTTCAAGCCACAAAATGGCTCCAGGAGAGAATTTTGGTGGAGACAAATTGACGTCATGGGTAATGGGTATCCCCCAATGTGAGAAGCTGTCTCATATACATGGATGGACATACGAACCATTTGGGGAACCCCAAGAAAATGAATGTACGATTCTGCCCCGGATACCTCTCATATCCTCTGGTGATCAAGCGGGCGCATTTTTTGTTCTTTCTGTATCTCTCTCTCTCACTCTCTGTATATATATATATACATATATATATATGTTGTCGTTGGTGCGAGCTCCTCTCACAGAAGGACCTAGGGGTTGTCAAAGGATATGAAGAAACCCTGTTCCAATCCACTCCAACCACTGACTTCCCAGGGATCTCCCTCTGTTGTTTTCTGATGTTTTCTGCCACTGCACTGCTTGGATCAAAGCTGCTGCCGCACAACGATGGGCGCCTGAGGGATTCGATGATCCATGATCCTGCTGTCTGTATGGACACTCTGCTTTCCAGTGACCTTTCAATGGGAATTCCAGGATCCTAAAATGGAGGTATGTTAGTACCATATAAGGCAATATTTTGTGGGGATATTCCCTTACATAGGCCTTATATATGGTACCTCCAATCTAGGATCCTGAAATGGCCGTTGATCTGTTGCAAGCTCTACAGAATGAATTTACGATGCTTTCCTGCAGGCTACGTTTTGGTCGATTGGGCCAAGGAGCGTTGCCTTTGCCGCTGCCCAAAACGCTGTGAAATCTCGGCCTTTGGCTGTGGTAAGCCTTTAAATCCGGCGATGTCTCTTAGGTAACACACATGGTTTTTACATTTACTGTAGATTTAGATGATTAACTTAGCTGCTCAAGCTACCGGCATCCGATTTCTATGAGTGAACATATCTTATTGGGGTAACCGTTCGGGTTATACAGTTATACATTTGTATCTATGGTCATAATCCCTATGGGATATCAAAACACTTTGCCTTTGAATGCTTCTGACATCTAGAGAGGGCGTGTCGGTATATCGCATTATATCCCTATTGTTGGTTCAGTCACCATGTTTGATGGTTCAATCACCATTTCTCCAGATAGTGTTTTCCACATTTAGAGAGACCGCTGACGGACTGGCATCAGTTCTGCCTGCGCCGGGACTGGCATCAGTTCTGCCTGTGCCGATTCGGGTTGGTAGCGGCGCCGCACCCAAGTAGTGAACGCCGAGGCAACGTGCTCTTGCCTTGCAACGAGCTCGGGGTGTGCCAAATGACTATGACTCAAAACCCTGGCAACCTACAATGTGGGCTCCAAATGCTATGATGAATGGTTATGTTGTTGGCCTATAAGTTTTCAGACGTTCGGGTTCAATGGCTAAGTCTCAACGATGGGTGGCTAACCATGGGTATAACCATAAAACATGTGGCCTAAGCATGAAAAAATGGGACTGAAACACTCAACAGTAGGAAAATAACTGGCATGTATAACTGTTGGGCTTATGGTGGATCCATGTGCAGCCATTTCATGCGGATTCAGCCAAACAACCGAAATAAATGGGCAGCTAACAAAAATCACCAACCATTTCATGTATGAGTTAAAAGCCAAAAGCAGCCAGTTTGTGGTGAAGTTATGGGGATATACTGGGGATATACTGGAGATATCATGTTACCACTGGTGACCAGGGCTTAACGCTCAGCCTGTATCAGTAGCCGCTGGTTAAATCCCCATGATAATCTCAGTGGTCTGAGTCAGTCTGAGTCTAGTTCGTACATCCAATGATTGTATGAAGGTTTGGGTGATGATTTTGTTCAACGGAGCATTCTCCACCATTCTTCCAGGTAGTCAACAGTTTGGAGTCACATGCAACCAGCAGCGGGGAATACGTCGTTCACATCTTTGCCAGGATGCCAACAGTATTGGTCGCAACTTGGTCGTATCCCAATATCTTCCACTTGATTTTGCAACGTAAGTGTCCTGCCACTTATTTGTATCCCAGTCGGTACAGCTTCCGCAACAAAATCTATCAGAGTATCCAACGCCATGTCTTGCCGGTATTTTCGTGGATAAAGTGTAGTACAAAATAGCAAGTGAATAGTGGTGCTAGAAAAAAATGTATCCAATGCAATTTGTGTTTGTCTAGTACTTTCCTGTACTTTCGTGATTTTCGGAAATTGGACTGTATCATGTTGTATCCAATGCGGTATCTGGACTGTATTCATTGTCTTGGACAACGAGTGAGCAAGCGAATTCTTGGAAAGTGTCATGTATTGGATGAGTATCTTGATAGCACTTTATGTGATCTTCGTTTGTAAAGACTGAAAATGCTTCTGTTCAGCAACTCTCCTCATAAACGCCTTGTTTGTATCCCATTTTCATCCACTTTTCATGGATCCAAGCCACTTCCTATCATCCCAACTGCAGCCTTACCAGTAACTCTGGGCTTCCAGGCAAGCCCGTGTCGCTCATGTAGCGGCCAAAGCGTTTCCTCGCTGGTTGTAACTAGGCTATGGCAAATCCTATGGCATTTAAGCAGTTACAAACCCAATTGTCTTCCGATAAACATGGGCCATACTTGAAGCCATCTTCTGTGCACACGCCGGGGTTGTGGGTCAAAGGTGAGTTGGCAGCACGCGAATGTCATCATGATATACAAATGGTTCATAGGGATGCACGTCGCCCTGCACTGATAAACATGGATAACCCCCGAATAGCCTGTGAAAAGGCGCAACAATTGGATTCCTCTTTTCCATTAATGTCCATTTATGGCTTTCAAACACATTGTGACCTTCTACAACTCGCACCTGTCAGGTGGGAATATAGAGGATTTGTATGGAATCCGTGGATGTGATGCAAAGCTCACATTTCTGAAAAATTGCTGATTTGCTTTCGCTTTTTTACCCTTGATCGCTCCACTTGACTTAGTGTACTAAATCGCTGGCGTTTTGACATGTTTTGACTATCACCCAATTTTCGTTGCAATGATCCCAACTGTGGACCTCAAAAATTACCAACACCGCGGGCGGTCCTCTGCGGCGGAGTCCACCTGGGGACGGACGCCAAGGCCGTTGCGGGAAAGCCAAGGCCGTTGCTTACAATGGGATTCTCCAAAATTGGAGGCCTTGGGAAGTGAATATGATGGGATAAGTGTGGTGGATGTACTCAACTTGTTTTGCTCAACTTGATGTTCATGGGGTATATATATATATATTCTATATAATATTTTGTAATCAACTTCATATGCTGAAGTTAGGGTGGATGTGACTGAAAATTGGGTGTTGCTCTTAAAATATTGCAAGTTCAAGTGGAAACATGCTGATGAACCAGTGGACTTCTGCGGTATGTGCCATGGTTAAAATATGACGGGGGCCCTTGATTGTCCAACCATCACTAAGGATACCCTTTTTTCTGGGTCTATAAATCCCTCTGGGAAATGAATGGATGACCATCCCCCAAATATTTCCTAAAATGCGAACATGAGATATCCCTGATTCTGCAAGAAAACCTTTTCTTCCCATGGAATGCCGATGATTTCTTGTGAGTGCTTCTACCCACCTAAACGCAACTTGGAGCGACTTCCCTGTAAAGTACATTGAAAGGGAGTCGGTGCGACTTGATTCACTTCGTGTAATGAATCAAAAAGCCGTTATCAATCGGGGTTGATGTTAGTTGGGTTGATGGTTTAAACCTGCCCTGAAACATATCATGAAGAGGACCCTTCAATTTTGAGCCTATACCCATTCTTTGGAGAAGGGCGCATGATTAACCCAGGATTACAGTAATAAATCATAATAAACCCTCGTGTTTTTCAATAATAGTTCATCATTGTTTTAGGCCCCCCCGAAATTAGCAGTCAGGTTGCAGTAGTTTACTCATCCGGGGTTGACATCATTTGTTTGGTTTGTCTGAAAATCGGATACCCCAAATCTCCTTGGCTTCGAAAGTCGATGTTCTCCTCGAAAAAAATAAGCATATCATTGGGGCCCATCCAGAAACGCGCCAGAAGTTCTCCTGGCAAATTCCCTGGCGCCTATGAATTATAGTTATTATATCCCACACAGCATGGGAAAATCCATGGAAATCCCCAATGAAAATTGGAGCTTTATAGCTGGAATTTTCTCGGTTTGGTAACTTCCGCTCGAAGATGTGGAAAAACAAACCATGGTGTCCTGTGCTGAAAATGATGTACTTTGATGAAAAATAAAGGCAACCGGTTGACTCGGCGCCCTTGTAAGGGCGACGAATTTGAATTTCTGATTTTTGAGGCTAAGAGACAAAATGCTGGTATTTGAAGGAGTCGTCAAAAAATGTTTGCAACATGGACATTCATTTCGATTGGCAGGCGTGTGACTCAAGAGTGAAAATTTGCGGTTCGCCTGCGCGGCGACTCGATTTTGCTCTTCAGGGGTTTAAAAAAACATTAGAATTCTATGATTTTCAATCGTCCGAATCATATCAGGGCGACATTCACTCTTCCAGTTTTTTCCTCTTCTCCATGCTTCAGTGCCAGAGCGCTGGTGGCAACGCAGAAGCCACAGACTGCAACAAGGCAGCATTGTGACGCCATGTCCAGCTGTAGGCCGAAGTGTATCTATTTTTGTACACTTGTTGATTTTGTGAGGCAACGTGTTCCGCAATGTAAGGGAAGTGCTCCTCAAGGACGTTAATACACTCCCCACCCCCTGATGATCATACGACAGCATGCGCGACGTGTACATGTGCCGTAACGTCAGAGAAGTGCTCGCCAGGGACGTTAATACACCCCCCCACCCCCTGATGATCATACGACAGCATGTGCAACGTGTACACGTGCCGTAACGTATAAGGGAAGTATTCGCCAAGGACGTTATGTACACTCCCCCCACCCCCTGATGATCATACGACAGCATGCGCAACGTGTACATGTGCCGCAACGTATAAGGGAAATACTCGTCAAGGACGTCAATAACCCCCCACCCCCCCGATGATCATACGACGGCATGTGCAACATGTTAAAGACGCCAAAAAATCAAATCCTATACCCCCATTTCGGAAAGCCACATTTTTTGAAATTTGCAACCCTTTCAAGGGATCGTAACTGGCACATCTCAAAATTAACAACCCATCGAAGGGCGCCGTATCAGCCGCATGCCAAAAACAACCACAAACGTAACTACGGGGGCATGTCTTATACACATCCGTTGGGTACAAACTTTCGCAATGGAGATTTCCAGAGATTTGGGTATTTTGCCAGATGGCGAGGTGATCCACTTCACAAAATGGTGGGGAAAAAAGGACTGAAATGGCGTTGTCTACCCACAAAATCCAGCGGATTATCATCATTGCTCCTGGTTCCTTTTGAAGAAACAATTTGCCCTCTGGTTATTCAACCTAGCGAACTGGAAGATCAGCAATTTTATTGCCGGCAAATCATCATTTTTATCATCAAACTAAATTGGCCATCTATACCAACCAGAGGGTACGGGGATGTACGGGGTATACCATGATACTGCGTTCTCAAACACACCCACCGGGTGAAATGGCTGTAGAAAACTGATGCCTGTTCTGTCACAAGTATGAACTATGTGATCGTATATAATGATTATTTTTTTTTATCGTTCATAGATACTTATAGTTATTCATATTCACGTTGAGTACAAATCAATATGTACAATCATTTCAAAGTGTATATTGTCCTCACTATACTCTTATATGGATAATATCAAATATAAAAACACTAATTTATGGCTATAAGTTATATATCAGTTACAGTTTCAAAACAATAAGATGAATAACCACCCTATTGGTACGTAGCCTTCGCCCCAGAAGGACACCTGACCTTGTCGGGAACGCCGATCACCACCTGACCGCTCCATGGTGCTGGATTTTTTTTGACCCACATCAATGCCCCAAAATAAGTCAAATGCAAAATACATCATCCATGGAGTATATGGGATAGATCTGGACAATCCACCATCTATCTATCTATCGATCTATCGATCTATCTATCTATCTACCTATCTACCTATCTACCTATCTACCTATCTACCTATCTACCTACCTATCTATCTATCTATCTACCTATCTATCTATCTGTCTATCTATCGATCTATCCATCTATCTATCTATATCTCTATCAATTTATCTATCTATCTGTTTATTTATCTATCTAAATCTAAATCTAAACCTAAATCTAAATCTACATCTAAATCTATCTATCTACCTAATCAACCTATCTACCTACCTACCTACCTATCTATCTATCTATCTATCGATCTACCTATCTATCTATCTATTTATCTATCTAATAAACTGATACACTGTACATATGTTTTCTGGGAAACCCTTGGTTTTCCCTGTCTTTGTGAATTTTATTGCTGGAGGGTAACATCAGCAATACCTTTTTGCATTGGTATCAAGCCATTGTATCGATGTTTTTAAGATTTCCAATAGTGGGCAAAAGGCAACCCTTTACAACATAAGTACACAACTACGAGTATGTAGGACTAAAGGATTATATAGTCCTATACTGGTTATCGGTAGCCACTGAAATGGTCGATTCCCCAATTAAGTATTCCTAAATGAACAACGCCTCCAGCAAATACGCGTAGCAGTATGTTTTAATTATGATAAATCCATGGGGAACTGAAACCTAGGGATGATCTACTTTCATGATGGATTTTCCGTCCGTAGGTTTTCTTCCCAAACTGAAGAGAAACTTCTAGTGGAATAGAGAATAAGAGCGAACACCTATCTACTTCCAAGAAAACTAAAAAACAAAGGCATGGCAAAAAAAAGCATCCATAAGTACCCTCAAATTGAGCACAATATCCTCATGAAACACCTGCCAGACAATCCAGGAAATTTTGCTGAAATGTAAATGTAATGTAAATGTATGTAATGTAATGTAGTGTAAGTAATGTAACGTAATTTAATTTAATGTAAATGTATGTTATGTATGTAATTTATGTAATGTATGTAATCAAGAAAGATTGATGGTAGATATATGTGCAGTGAAGAGATGGTTCTTTTTCAAAACACGCCACAAGAAACATCAGAAGTTTCACGGCTGCAACCCAACCATATGAGGATATAATTGGGATATCATGAGCATGGGCTGCTGATGGGCTGCTGTACAAGAAACAAGGTTGTGCCCCAATTCCTTAGCCAAGTTGGCTGAAAGAGCCTCAATATGAAACAACCGTTGGCCGTTGGGTTTGTGGTAGGTGCGGCTTTGAAGCTAGAGTTTCTTTGGGTCATGAAGGAACTTAGCTATAGATGCGGGGCACCGCCTTGTACCGAACATGTACTGACTTTACGGGTCATCCCAAGCTGCCAAGATCACCAAGCTCACCAAGCTGCCAAGATCACCACGCTGGACCCGATGAAATATCATACCAGCGGCCCTGGTCCAAAACCCATATCCCTCCATTTGGTGGCAATCAGTTTGGGAAAGAAGGAACAATAACCACCAGCTCAACATTTTGGCCGCAATGCCAGGAGCACCCCTACCAAACCGGTGCCTCCTGCACCATGGGCGCCATGGACTTGTCCCCAGGAAGGGCGTCCAAGGCCATCATTCACAGGACAAAGCACGTGGACAAAGCAAGCCGCATGGCCTCACTTTGCATGGCGAAACAAGCCAGTATGTAATGCATGTTTTGTATGTAATGTATGTAATGTACCAAAGCCTCCCCGAGTTACGCACGGATGTAAATAAATAAATATATATATATATATATAATTATACATTATACATATATAGACGCCTGAATCGGAAATGATGGGAAAATCCAACCGACCAGGCCTGTATCACAACCATGCCTCACATACACGTGGGTGATCCGGCCATAGGTCGAGAACCTCGGAGGTAGAAAAGTTGAATATGTTTGACACTCGATAAAGATCACCTCCAATCATACTAGAAGACCTTTGTTCTCGTGTCGCGGACCACTGTATATGTAAATGAAGCATCACACAAAGGAAATGGGATCTAGATCGTCTATGGGATGACGAGAGATCTGTACAGCCCCATGTCACTCTTGATGTCTCCACCAAAAACATGGCGGAAAAACAGATGGGATTCCCTGCGAAAAGGGTCACGTTCAATTTGTTTTCAACCATTCAAGGAGTGGTGGTCAATGGAGAAATAGGCAAATAGAAAGCCAAACATCGACAAAATGACAAACCACATAGTTGTGACCAAATTCTTGGTTCTATCTCCCATTTCTTGGTTGTAGCTGCTTGGTTCTTGGTCAATGCCCCCGGTGACCCCGTCATCCATCGAGAAAGGTGGTATTTCGCACCCTCAAAAAATTAGGATATTTGTCACGACCCTCCAAGGTGGACCAAAATCTGTGCCTAGCGACGCCTGTCTCACCATCTCCTCCTGGCAGCCATCCGGCAATTCATTCCATCTTCCAGTCACACTGGTGCAAAAAACTAATCTATATATAAAGTCTTGACCGCCAACGATCTGAAGGCCCCATGATGGTAAGGTCTCCATCTGCTTGCAGAAACGCCCCTCCCCATCAGTGAACTCCGAGTGAATCCCCCATCCAAAAGCCTTGGTCATGCTTGGTTCACAGGTCATTTTTTCACCATCCATCCCAGCCAGCCTTGCTTCTTCTTTGGCCATTGGACTTTCAAAGGTTCTACGGAGCCTCACCGCAGAGCTCGAGAAACAAACGTGGCTGTCTCTGACGGATGGTCTTGGATGGCATTTGTCGGGCCAGTGATGGATGTACAGTATGGATGTCCTTCCTACAAAAAATTGGGAAGGAGATTGATCTTTAACGTCATTTTTTTTTGGGAAAAAACATGACACAAGTGCCGGAAATCGGGAGTCTGAAGGTGTCCTGCTGGAGTCAGGACCAGCAACATGACAAGCAACACCCAGCCTGGTAGCATCAGATTTCGATGGCAGCGCTCCTGACAGCTGCAGTTGGCCTGGTGCCAGTCGCGGATTTGTCTTCCCAACCCTCCAGAGGTTGAAGGTCAACCCTCCATCCACCAAGATCTTTCAAGTCCATGTTCTAGCTCCCAAATTCTCACTTGAATAGTATACTACTTATCTCCATCATTATCAATGGATCGAACTAAGTCATTCTGTTTCTCCTTAAAATGCAAAGTTTTCTTGGTAGAATCGTCATGTTTTCTGACAACAACCAAGCATTTTGCATGGCAAATGCAACACGATGACCTTGGCATCCATGGCTTGCTTTGACGTCTCAAAGGTCACGAACGCCCAGTCCCTGGCATTTGGGGATGGCTGGAGAGTGGCTTCAACTTCTGTTACCAAAATTTGCCATGGGTTCCTCTGTGGATTTTCCAGATGTGTCCTTTTCTTTCTTGTCTTGAGGATTTTCCCAATGTGTTGTGGTTTTTAACTCTACGGCCACCAAAAACATTGGGTTCACTGACCAATTTTTTCCTGGAGACTTTCTCTGAAAAATGAGTAAATCCATTCATCGTACTTCGGCTGCAAACATCATCATTTGGATGGGGTGAGGGCAGTGTACCTTACACTCAACATCACTCAACACAACTGTAGATTTGAAGCATTATGAATATAAATGAATATAACTAATGTAATATTGAACCACCAGAAAGTCTGAAAAGGTGAGGTTTCAAGCAGTGGCGCAACACCCAAGGCCTGCGTGGCAGGAACACATCTTTGACGTCCCTGAAAAGTGATGCAACTGCTGCGACATCAATTTCTGAATGTGGATGAATGTGGAAGAATCCGGCTTTGAATGGTCATGTCTTGCAAAGGGACATCTTGCGTTGCAGGCAAGGGACTGAGAAACGCCCTCCGGCAGATTGCCAACCCAGATCTGCAGGGGGAGTTATCAGAGTTGCGGGGCAAAGGGGTTCCGACGGTGATCACCAATAGGCCATATATGCTTTGCCCTGATTGCGGTTGTTTTACCCAGCCTGGTAGCATCAGATTTCGATGGCAGCGCTCCTGACAGCTGCAGTTGGCCTGGTGCCAGTCGCGGATTTGTCTTCCCAACCCTCCAGAGGTTGAAGGTCAACCCTCCATCCACCAAGATCTTTCAAGTCCATGTTCTAGCTCCCAAATTCTCACTTGAATAGTATACTACTTATCTCCATCACTATCAATGGATCGAACTAAGTCATTATGTTTCCCCTTAAAATGCCAAGTTTTCTTGGTAGAATCGTCATGTTTTCTGACAACAACCAAGCATTTTGCATGGCAAATGCAACACGATGACCTTGGCATCCATGGCTTGCTGTGACGTGGCAAACGTCACGAACGCCCAGTCCAAGGCATTTGGGGATGGCTGGAGAGTGGCTTCAACTTCTGTTACCAAAATTTGCCATGGGTTCCTCTGTGGATTTTCCAGATGTGTCCTTTTCTTTCTTGTCTTGAGGATTTTCCCAATGTGTTGTGTTTTTTAACTCTACGGCCACCAAAAACATTGGGTTCACTGACCAATTTTCCTGGAGACTTTCTCTGAAAAATGAGTAAATCAATTCATCGTACTTCGGCTGCAAACATCATCATTTGGATGGGGTGAGGGCAGTGTACCTTACACTCAACATCACTCAACACAACTGTAGATTTGAAGAATAATATGAATAATGAATATAAATGAATATAATTAATGTAATATTGAACCACCAGAAAGTCTGAAAAGGTCGAGGCCTTGATTTCGCGCCAGGGTCACCTGACATGGTTGGAAAGATGGTGGATATCAATGGATGTAAATCAATAAATAGATAGTTAGATATATACATACATATATATATAACTGTATATGTATATAAATGATTATATATGTATATCTATTGTATTCATTTGTTTTTCTTTCTTTATTTATTCATTGTTAAATAAAAAATACATAAATAAATAAATGAATATATATATATATACCAGCTAATGCATGCATGTTTGTTTGCATGTTGCAAGCATTTTCATCCCCTTCTCTGGTCCCAAATATATGTAAATCCCCTACAAGTACTACTGTAAACCATGGTTTCTGGGTGGTGTTTATTCGGGGAAAGGATTATAAATTAAACCAGTTTATTGATTGCCGAAATTGAGCAAGAGTGCGATTGATTTTTTTGACTTGATAGGGCCTATCTAGTTGTATAATCCTTTGCGAATTGTTTTTGGATTGATTTTCTTGGGAAAATTAATCAATAAAAAAGCTAGTGGGGGTGTTCATTCAACTTTATCTATCAGGTCACAAATGAATTTTGCTAGGAGGATTCGACCACCCCATTTCGGGAACACGCCGCAGCAATAGATGGTTAGTAAGGCCTTCTTAGTGGTTGTTGGCGGTTGGTAAAGCCTGAGTAAACGCAGTAAAAACCCAATTAGTGATTGACAGTTAATTCTGTATTTATCAGCTCATAATTTTGGCTTTCTTGGGAACGTGTTTCCAATGTTTCCAATACCACAAAAGGAACCGTGTTGAGGTACAACATGGTACAACAAACTCATGGGGGGCCAATCAAACGGATGGATTGAGTTTCCCAACACATGTGATCAGTTGATGGAAGAATCCACTGCGTGAAACTATGGGCTTTGCCTTCAGCAACCTCAAAAATATAGGAAAATTGTTGAGTAGCACAGAAATTCACTAAGACATCCTTAGGTTTAAGGAGTTAAGTATTACCTATTGACTTTTCTTCATGTTGAAATAACAAGCAGACAGGAACACAAAGAAAATATCCTTGAACATGGGTGTGAAAAAAAAACTAGCGCAACAGCGGGTTTGCTAGCGCTGCCTTGCAGAATTGGTGAATTTAGTTGCGTGCCGCCTCATAACGAAGAGGAAAAACAACTAGGTCCACACATCTCCACACTAATTATCAACAATAACAACTAGTACAAAACTTCTGCCAACTATTTTTGGCAAATGGTCATATATATATATATTAATATATTATATACGTCTACATATACATATACATAGCAACACCATAGAGAGAGAGAGAGTAGAATCTGGATAGTGGTAGCAACGATGAGCAGGATGGTAATGATGATGATGAGTTGATGATTTGATGATCTGATTTTGTGGTTTGATGGTTTGATGATGATTGTCCGGCTGAAAACAATTGCTATAATTGATAGAAATCAGATGTGATAGCAAAATGATCATAGCATGTCTTAGGGAATGTAGGCCGAACAGAAGTTGAATGTACTCAAATGTGCGTTTGTGTGTATGTGTATATATATATAATATGTACCGTACGTACATACATACATACATACATACATACATATATATACGTATGTATTTTATACACATATCAATGTATATCAAGACAAATATAGATATGGGAACACGCAACAATAGGGTTCCAAAGGGTTACCAACAGAAATGGGACAAAAAGGTAGATATAGCGAACAATTCCACTTCATAGATTAGATCATGATGGTAACTGGGGCACACAGCCCCATGAAAACTGCGAAATGATGGGATAATACAAACTTTATGATCCTGGCACCAAGGCAACTGCTGTAAAACTATATTACAATAAAAACAGTAAAACACGGCGGAAAAAACTGGGTCCAGATTGTAGAACTGGGGGAGAACGGCAATAATATAATATAAATTTGCGCCGGAATGTTCATGCGATACGCTTGCTCCTGTATTGCACTACCTTCCCGCCACCCCAGCCACTTGCACATGCCTGATGGGGGGTAATGCGCAGGAACCTGTGTCAAACACAAGTTGTCTGTCTTCCAGCAGTATGAAGTCTGGTCTTATTTCACCGACTGCCTTTGCCATGCTTGCTAGTGCTAGTGATGTGGCAATCTCGCACCCGTGGACCTTTCACCCTGTAGCATCGTTCACATCACTTCTTAGTTGCTTGAACTTGGATGGAAGATGATGGAAGCACCTTTGATATGCCAAATCAAAGCGGGCTTGTTGTCTGGGTATATCTGGACACTGAATAAAACACAATTCATCACGCTAGTTATGCTTGAATATAAACACGGGCAGCAAGCTTGCTTCGATGTCATTCTATGTTCTTGATTTTCCTGGAATGGAGCCCGATGAACCACAGATCACCAAAGCTCGCCTTCCCCTGGCAAAGGTTTGTTTGCCTGCTTTGCCGCAGGTGATCCAACTGACGACGGCCTTGTCCTGTCGGGTTTTCAGCAGAAACACATGTCTCCTAAAGAGTTACCGTTTCATGTCTGAAGTAGCACGGTTTCATTGAAATGTTTTGCACTGTCTCCAGCGTCTGCTTGTCTGTTGGGCAATCTGGCTGATGCTAATGCAGCAAGTCAGTAAAATACGATCTTGTACGATATTTGACAATCCCGACACATCCTGGATATTCTGCGACGTCTACGATTATGATGTGCTTGTCATTTTTGCGATGCATTGCGATGTTTTGCTGTTTCACCCCCTTGCAGAATCACAGTTCCAAAATCCCTGTTCCACTTAGTGAGGCAAGCCGCTGTAATCTGCAACCCTGGGTCCTGGCTGAAGTCAATGACAACTCCTTTCCAGGAGGAGTCCTAGTCCAGGCAGAATGGGGTGGCGCTGCTTAGTTTGACACACCGCATCCTCATATCCACTGTCTCAAGCAGAGGATGCAATGCTCTGAGGTGCTCTAGGCAGGTTTCGATCCACTAAACTAAACTCAAATGTGTCCACCTCAACTGAAACCACAGACACATCGAAATGTTGCCATTTGCTTCGCTGGCATACCCTCAAAACGCAATCATTGCAGCCACTCAGAAAACACAACTCCAACCACCTTGGCTTGGGTTTGTGGTAGGTGCGGCTTTGAAGCTAGAGTTTCTTTGGGTCATGAAAGAACTTAGCTATAGATGCGGGGCACCGCCTTGTACCGAACATGTACTGACTTTACGGGTCATCCCAAGCTGCCAAGATCACCAAGCTGCCATCCCAAGCTGCCAAGATCACCACGCTGGACCCGATGAAATATCATACCGGCGGACCTGGTCCAAAACCCATATCCCTCCATTTGGTGGCAATCAGTTTGGGAAAGAAGGAACAATAACCACCAGCTCAACATTTTGGCCGCAATGCCAGGAGCACCCCTACCAAACCGGTGCCTCCTGCACCATGGGCGCCATGGACTTGTCCCCAGGAAGGGCGTCCAAGGCCATCATTCACAGGACAAAGCACGTGGACAAAGCAAGCCGCATGGCCTCACTTTGCATGGCGAAACAAGCCAGTATGTAATGCATGTTTTGTATGTAATGTATGTAATGTACCAAAGCCTCCCCGAGTTACGCACGGATGTAAATAAATAAATAAATATATATATATAATTATACATTATACATATATAGACGCCTGAATCGGAAATGATGGGAAAATCCAACCGACCAGGCCTGTATCACAACCATGCCTCACATACACGTGGGTGATCCGGCCATAGGTCGAGAACCTCGGAGGTAGAAAAGTTGAATATGTTTGACACTCGATAAAGATCACCTCCAATCATACTAGAAGACCTTTGTTCTCGTGTCGCGGACCACTGTATATGTAAATGAAGCATCACACAAAGGAAATGGGATCTAGATCGTCTATGGGATGACGAGAGATCTGTACAGCCCCATGTCACTCTTGATGTCTCCACCAAAAACATGGCGGAAAAACAGATGGGATTCCCTGCGAAAAGGGTCACGTTCAATTTGTTTTCAACCATTCAAGGAGTGGTGGTCAATGGAAAAATAGGCAAATAGAAAGCCAAACATCGACAAAATGACAAACCACATAGTTGTGACCAAATTCTTGGTTCTATCTCCCATTTCTTGGTTGTAGCTGCTTGGTTCTTGGTCAATGCCCCCGGTGACCCCGTCATCCATCGAGAAAGGTGGTATTTCGCACCCTCAAAAAATTAGGATATTTGTCACGACCCTCCAAGGTGGACCAAAATCTGTGCCTAGCGACGCCTGTCTCACCATCTCCTCCTGGCAGCCATCCGGCAATTCATTCCATCTTCCAGTCACACTGGTGCAAAAAACTAATCTATATATAAAGTCTTGACCGCCAACGATCTGAAGGCCCCATGATGGTAAGGTCTCCATCTGCTTGCAGAAACGCCCCTCCCCATCAGTGAACTCCGAGTGAATCCCCCATCCAAAAGCCTTGGTCATGCTTGGTTCACAGGTCATTTTTTCACCATCCACCCCAGCCAGCCTTGCTTCTTCTTTGGCCATTGGACTTTCAAAGGTTCTACGGAGCCTCACCGCAGAGCTCGAGAAACAAACGTGGCTGTCTCTGACGGATGGTCTTGGATGGCATTTGTCGGGCCAGTGATGGATGTACAGTATGGATGTCCTTCCTACAAAAAATTGGGGAGGAGATTGATCTTTAGACGTCATTTTTTTTTGGGAAAAAACATGACACAAGTGCCGGAAATCGGGAGTCTGAAGGTGTCCTGCTGGAGTCAGGACCAGCAACATGACAAGCAACACCCAGCAACACCCAGTTGGCTGAAAGAGCCTCAATATGAAACAACCGTTGGCCGTTGGGTTTGTGGTAGGTGCGGCTTTGAAGCTAGAGTTTCTTTGGGTCATGAAGGAACTTAGCTATAGATGCGGGGCACCGCCTTGTACCGAACATGTGCTGACTTTACGGGTCATCCCAAGCTGCCAAGATCACCACACTGGACCCGATGAAATATCATACCGGCGGACCTGGTCCAAAACCCATATCCCTCCATTTGGTGGCAATCAGTTTGGGAAAGATGGAACACACAAAAAGGAATGAAACCACCAGCTCAACATTTTGGCCGCAATGACAGGAGAACCCCTACCCCAAACCGGCGCCTCCTGGGCCATGGGCGCCATGGACTTGTCCCCAGGAAGGGCGTCCAAGGCCATCATTCACAAAACAAAGCGCGTGGACAAAGCAAGCCGCATGGCCTCACTTTGCATGGCGAAACAAGCCAGTATGTAATGCATGTTTTGTATGTTTTGTTGGCTGCCAATAATATTTGCGCGGCCGTTGGCGTCTTCTTGACAGAACCTCTGAAAAGACCCAGCTTAGCAATCCCCGAAAAGATAGAAAGGTGAAATCAAACTAAAATAGTAGTAAACTACTTTGCTATAATTGTTGGGGTTTAACTACCCTCCGGTAATCAAACATTGCAATTGGAAATCCCAGAACTAAGTGGAGGTTTATGGTTGGGAAAATCATCGAACTCAATGGTGATTTTCCAGCACACCATGTTCGAGTACCGCCGGATGTATGTATGGAGGTTTACCCAGGCAGGTGCCCCAAATCACCCAAGTCATAAAACCATTTTTGTATGACCCATGCACCCATGTGCCTCCATGATGCCGAACGCGCCGCGAAAGTTTCAAGCCACAAAATGGCTCCAGGAGAGAATTTTGGTGGAGACAAATTGACGTCATGGGTAATGGGTATCCCCCAATGTGAGAAGCTGTCTCATATACATGGATGGACATACGAACCATTTGGGGAACCCAAAGAAAATGAATGTACGATTCTGCCCCGGATACCTCTCATATCAAACGGATGCATTTCTTGTTCTTTCTGTATCTCTCTCTCACTCATATATATATGTATATTTATAATTATATATATATATGTTGTAATTGGTGCGGGCTCCTCTCACAGAAGGATCTAGGGGTTGTCAAAGGATATGATGAAGAAACCCTGTTCCAATCCACTCCAACCACTGACTTCCCAGCGATCTCCCTCTGTTGCTTTCTGCCACTGCACTTCTTGGATCAAAGCTGCTGCCGCACAACGATGGACGCCTGAGGGATTCGATGATTCTGCTGTCTGTATGGACACTCTGCTTTCCAGTGACCCTTTCTGTTGCAAGCTCTACAGTATGAATTCAAAATGCGGTCCTGCAGGCTACGTTTTTGTCGATTGGGCCAAGGAGCTTTGCCTTTGCCGCTGCCCTTAGCTGTGAGACCTCGGCCTGTGGCTGTGGTAAGCCTTTAAATCCGGCGATGTCCCTTAGGTAACACACATGGTTTTTAGATTTAGATGATTAACTTGACTGCTCAAGCTACCGGCATCCGATTTCTATGGGTGAAAATATCTTATTGGGGTAACCGTTCGGGTTATACAGTTATACATGAGTATCGTTCGGGTTATACAGTTATACATAAGTATCTATGGTCATAATCCCTATGGGATATCAAAGCACTTTACCTTTGAATGCTTTTGACATCTAGAGAGGGTGTGTCGGTATATCGCATTATATCCCTATTGGTTAAGTCACCATGTTTGATGGTTCAATCACCATTTCTCCAGATAGTGTTTTCCACATTTAGAGAGACCGCTGACGGACTGGCATCAGTTCTGCCTGCGCCGGGACTGGCATCAGTTCTGCCTGCGTCGACTCGGATTGGTAGCGGCACCGCACCCAAGGAGTGAACGCTGAGGCAACGTGCTCTTGCCTTGCAACGAGCTCGGGGTGTGCCAAATGACTATGACTCAAAACCCTGTCAACCTACAATGTGGGCTCCAAATGCTATGATGAATTATTATTTTGTTGGTCTATATATAATAAGTTTTCAGACGTTCGGGTTCCGTGGCAAAGTCTCAACAATGGGTGGTTAACCATGGGTATAACCATAAAACATGTGGCTAAGCATGAAAAAATGGGACTGAAACACTCAACAGTAGGAACATAACTGGCATGTATAACTGTTGGGCTTATGGTGGATCCATGTGCAGCCCATGCGGATTCAGCCCTGAATCCAGCAGCCAGTTTCTGGTAAAATTCTGGGGATATACTGGTTGAATCCCCATGATATCAGCGGGGAATACGTCGTTCACATCTTGAAAAAGCCAACGTTGTATCGGTCGCAACTTGGTGGTATCCCAACGTCTTCTATTTGATTTTACAAAAAGCCGCTTTTCGTAAATGTCCTGCCACTCATTTGTATCCCAGTCGGTACAGCTTCCGCAACAAAATCTATCAGAGTATCCAACGACATGTCTTGCCGGTATTTTCGTGGATGCAATGTAGTACAGGATAGCAAGTGAATAGTGGTGCTATTCAAAACAACTGTATCCAATACAATTTGTGCTTTTTCCCGAGAGCGTCTGAGCGCAGGGTTCTTCCAATAGTGGGGGTCTGTAAAACATCTTCTCATCTTCACATCCTCTCATCTTCACATCTTCTCATCTTCACATCTTCTCATCTTCACATCTTCTCATCTTCACATCCTCTCATTTCACATCCTCTCATCTTCACATCCTCTCATCTTCACATTTTCTCATCTTCACATCTTCACATCTTCTCATCTTCACATCTTCTCATCTTCACATCTTCTCATCCTCCCATCTTCTCCTCATCTTCTCATCTTCACATCTTCTCACATCTTCTCACATCTTCTCATCTTCTCACATCTTCTCACATCTTCTCACATCTCCTCCCATCTTCTCCTCATCTTCTCATCTTCACATCTTCTCACATCTTCTCACATCTTCTCACATCTTCTCACATCTTCTCATCTTCTCACATCTTCTCACATCTTCTCACATCTTCTCACATCTTCTCACATCTTCTCACATCTTCTCATCTTTACATCTCATCTCACACCTTCTCCTCTTGCCCTCTTGCCCTCTTGCCCTCTCCTTCTTTTCTATTTCTCTCTTGAAGGCGGGAGCAGGGGCAGTGCCAACGAGACGGCACGAAACGCAACCCTTTCGCACGAAATGAAGTTCGATCGCCAAAAACTGAGGTAAAATTGCGATTTCAACTTGTCCGGCGCAACCCTTTCGCACGAAATGAGGTTCGATCGTCAAAAACTGAGGTAAAATTGCGATTTCAACTTGTCCCGCGCAACCCTTTCGCACGAAATGAGGTTCGATCGCCAAAAACTGAGGTAAAATTGCGATTTCAACTTCCCTTTCACACGAAATGAGGTTCGATCGCCAAAAACTGAGGTAAAATTGCGATTTCAACTTGTCCCGCGCAACCCTTTCGCACGAAATGAGGTTCGATCGTCAAAAACTGAGGTAAAATTACGATTTCGTGTTTCCGGTGGACTGTTTTGCACGAAATGAGGTTCGATTGTCAAAAACTGAAGTAAAATTGCGATTTCAACTTGTCCCGCGCAACCCTTTCGCACGAAATGAGGTTCGATCGGCAAAAACTGAGGTAAAATTGCGATTTCAACTTGTCCCGCGCAACCCTTTCGCACGTCTCTTTCGCACGAAATGAGGTTGGATCGCCAAAAACTGCAGTAAAATTGCGATGTGTGTAAAAGCGTCTGTGTGTAAAAGCGTCTGTGTGTAAAAGCGTCTGTGTGTAATAGCGTCTGTGTGTAAAAGCTTCTGTGTGTAAAAGCGTCTCTGTGTAAAAATGTTTGTGTGTAAAACTGTTTGTGTGTAAACTTTTGTGTGTAAAAGCGTCTGTGTGTAATAGCGTCTGTGTGTAAAAGCTTCTGTGTGTAAAAGTGTTTGTGTGTAAAAGTGTTTGTGTGTAAAAGTCTCTGTGTAAAACCATCTGTGTGTAAAAGCGTCTGTGTGCAAAAGCGTCTGTGCATGTCTGTGTGTAAAAGTCTCTGTGTGCAAAAGTGTTTGTGTGTAAAAGCGTCTGTGTGTAAAAGCTTCTGGGTGTAAACGTCTCTGTGTGTAAAAGTGTTTGCGTGTAAAAGTGTTTGTGTGTAAAAGCGTCTGTGTGTAAAAGCGTCTGTGTGTAAAAGCGTCTGTGTGTAAAAGCTTCTGTGTGCAAAAGCGTCTGTGTGTAAAAGTCTCTGTGTGTAAAAGTGTTTGTGTGTAAAAGGGTCTGTGTGTAAAAGCGTCTGTGTGTAAAACCCTCTGTGTGTAAAAGCGTCTGTGTGTAAAAGTCTCTGTGTGGAAAAGCGTCTGTGTGTAAAAGCCTCTGTGTGTAAAAGCGTCTGTGTGTAAAAACGGCTGTGTGTAAAAGCTTCTGTGTGTAAAAGCGTCTGTGTGTAAAAGTCTCTGTGTGTAAAAGTGTGTGTGTGTTTGTGTGTGTGGACCATCTGAAAAGATGTAAAACTTCTAAACATCCTTTATAAAGCAGGGGGTAGCGGCAGATCATTTGGGACCGCTACCAACGAAGACACCCATTTGATCTGGTGATACAGAGTGGGACGCCAATCTGCGTACGTGCACCAATTTTTCATTTCCGTCAATGGCAACCGGCCAAGCCAAGAACCGGCACGTCGATATTTTCCACTTGAGGGTTGTCTACTGCACTGTTGTCGCAATCTGGATTTATTTGGTTATTTACAACTGGTTCAGCTGCATCAGAACCTTCCTCAGAGCAAGGACGTAGAAAGCTTACTTCGCACTGAAATTCACGCTGGATCAACTAATTTTTTCCTGGCAGTTTGTAAGGGATTGTTTTGTGCACGTGTGATGCATTCCACAACAAAATTCGCAATGTTGTTTCTGAGCAAGTGTGTCATTCCTGCTGTATACGTCAAGTTGGCAGGAACCCTTCGGGGAAAGCCTTTCCAGGCTAACAATTGACAGTAAATCGATGTCTGAATTTACACTTTTGAATTAGTAATTCGTTTAAGTAAAGTGAACTGCTGGCCTTTTTTCGCTTTTCACCCTGTCGTTGTCGTTTGGTTGAACAACTGGCCGCCGTGGGGCTTCAATTTTTTCAGTGGACTTCTCACTGCATAGCCTGAAGCTGCGACAACCTTCTTTTTCAACGTTGCTCGAGAGCTTGACAGACAAGATACATCATGACATGGATCCATGTGGAGGCGTCAGGACATGCTTTAGGTGTGGTTTTCTTTCTTTTGATGGTCGTTGGTGAGGTTCAATTGTGCACGTAATTCAGGGGTTGAACACGTAAGCCGTCCAGAGGGTTGTGACTTGAAAGCCGAGGGCCTTTGAGCCTTATCACGAATACTGCATGCGTTGCGGATGCATCATGTCATTAACTAGTTCCCCATGGGTCCCTATTTCATGTGTTCTTGCGTTCTCCTCTCTCCAGGTAGGTTTGGCCCGTTGCGTGCTGAGGTTGTTGTAGGTTTTCGCCGTGTCAGGTTGGTTCAGGCGCTTCTGTCCTCCCCCTCCTCCGCTGGTCTTGTTCCGTTTTCCGTCGGCCTCCGCTTTTCTTTTCCCTTGCCTTTCCAGGGTTGCCCGTTCTGGGCTAGGTTTCTTGTGTTGGTGTTTGCTCTTTCCCTCTTCTTTTGCGTTCCCCTCTTTGCGTCCTGGTTAAGTAACTTTCATCTCATTGTCATCTTCACCTCATTTTCATTTCCCTTTTTTTTTCATTTTCATCTCATTGTCGGGACCTCAGTTGCCAAAACAGCCTCGCGGCAGCGAGGCGTGTGTGTGGACCATCTGAAAAGATGTAAAACTTCTAAACATCCTTTATAAAGCAGGGGGGCAGTGCACGACTGACAGACACTGCCCAACGAAGACCACCCATTTGATCTGGTGATACAGAGTGCGGACGCCAATCTGCGTACGTGCACCAATTTTTCATTTCCGTCAATGGCAACCGGCCAAGCCAAGAACCGGCACGTCGATATTTTCCACTTGAGGGTTGTCTACTGCACTGTTGTCGCAATCTGGATTTATTTGGTTATTTACAACTGGTTCAGCTGCATCAGAACCTTCCTCAGAGCAAGGACGTAGAAAGCTTACTTCGCACTGAAATTCACGCTGGATCAACTAATTTTTTCCTGGCAGTTTGTAAGGGATTGTTTTGTGCACGTGTGATGCATTCCACAACAAAATTCGCAATGTTGTTTCTGAGCAAGTGTGTGCGAGTAAAAGCGTCTGTGTGTAAAAGCGTCTGTGTGTAAAAGCGTCTGTGTGCAAAAGCGTCTGTCTGTAAAAAGTTCTGTGCGTGAAAAACTTTTTGAAAGATACGATGCAAAAGATACGATGCCATATAATATTGTCTTGATACTACTCTTCTCGTCTGCCTGTAATACATCTTTAATATATTGTCTTGTAATATTGTGTCGCCATACTAACAGCAGAAGAAGACTCTGCTCCTCTACGCTCTCGGGCCATCCGTCGTCTAGTTCCAGTAGTTCCTGTACTTTCGTGATTTTCGGAAATTGGACTGTATCATGTTGTATCCAATGCGGTATCTGGACTGTATTCATTGTCTTGGACAACGAGTGAGCAAGGGAATTCTCGGAAAGTGTCATGTATTGGATGAGTATCTTGTTAGCACTTTATGTGATCTTCGTTTGTAAAGACTGAAAATGCTTCTGTTCAGCAACTCTCCTCATAAACGCCTTGTTTGTATCCCATTTTCATCCACTTTTCATGGATCCAAGCCACTTCCTATCATCCCAGCTGCCTTCTCAGTAACTCTGGGCTTCCAGGCAAGCCCGTGTCGCTCATGTAGCGGCCAAAGCGTTTCCTCGCTGGTAACTAGTTGGCCGTGGCAAATCCTATGGCAGTTGGGCAGTTACAAACCCAATTGTCTTCCGCCAAACCGTTATCCTGGGAGCCATGTGTGCACGCGAATGTAACCATCATGACAAACAAATGGTTCATAGGGATGCACGTCGCCCTGCACTGATAAACATGGATAACCCCCATGTTTAGCCTGTGAAAAGGCGCAAAAATTGGATTCCTCTTTTCCATTAATGTCCATTGATGGCTCTCAAAAACATTGTGTCCTTCTACAACTCGCACCTGTCAGGTGGGAGTATAGAGGATTTGCCTGGAATCCGTTGATGTGATGTCCTTCAAATCTCATCTGAAAAATTGCTGATTTGCTGATTTTTGCCCTTGCTCCTGACTTAGTATACTAAGATATACTAAGTCACTGGCGTTTTGACATGTTTTGACTACCCATTTTTCGTTGCGTTTTGATCCGGTCCTCTGCGGCGGCGTCCACCTGGGGACGGCTGGCCCCCATGGAATTCACCGTGATGATGGGATAAGTGTAGTGGATGTACTAAACTTGATATACTCAACTTGATGTTCATGGGATATCTCTCTATAATATTATAAAATCAACTTCATATGCTGAAGTTGGGGTGGATGTGATTCAAAATGGGGTGTTCTTAAAATATTGCAAGTTCAAGTGGAAACATGCTGATGAACCAGTGGACTTCTGCGGTATGTGCCATGGTCAAAATGTGGTGGAGGCCCTTGATTATCCAACCATCAGTAAGGATACCTTTGTTTTTCTGGGTCTATAAATCCCTCTGGGAAATGAATGGATGACCATCCCCCAAAGATCTCCTAAGATACGAACATGAGATATCCCTGATTCTGCAAACAAAAATATTTCCATATCACATCTGCCCATTTCTATTTGAAATCAACCCAGGTTCAGGCGAAAACGGAACCTCGCCCGCTCCTACGGTCTGACCGTGCACCTCTTTTGAGAAACACGTTGCAAAAACAAGCGGGTAAATCTCTGGTTGGTGGTTTTAACCATATTGAAAAATATTAGTCAATGGGAAGGATTATCCCATATACTATGGAAGATAAGAAATGCTCGAAACCACCAACCAGTAGTTGATTGATTTGTTGATGACGCTAATTTTCAATAAACTTGCAATATCAAAAACAAATCTTGACTTGTCTCACAAGGACACCAAAGCTGAACGACTTTTCTATTTTGTACATCACAAAATTTGAATGAAGACTATAGAAACAGGAAAACCGACATCTCCAACATGGATAGTTCAAATCATACCCTCTGGTAATTTGTTAGAGTTTGCATCATCAAACATGACCATAGTTAAATAGCTGATTTACCTATAATTGGTATTTCGATTTACCTATATATAATAGTTGATTTTACCTATATGTTTTTTTAAACACCTATATTAATAAATAGTTGGTTTACCATGGTTTACCTATATTATTATAGTTGATTCACCATGGTGATTTTCCCAAGCTAAATTCTTGCTTTACCACAGCCATGGCATCATCCCAGGGCGCCCAAACACGGTGATGGGGCACAAAACCTGGTGGGACCGCTGTCTGCACGCGCTGAAAATGGGATCCCCAAAATGACCATTACAAAGGGAATATGATCATTAAGCAATAGGTTTTAGATTTTAGTATTCCATGATATTCCCATCTCAAACAAACTAGCAATATGTTTTTTATAAACGGTTTAACCATGAAAAATAGGACTTGAACCACTCAACAATGGATTTTGGGGCCCCAGTTCGGCCAAGAGTTGGGGGCCACAACTGGAGTCATTAGGGCTACGGTTGTTACAACTAGATACGGCTAGGTCGTTAGATGAGATTGTAGACCAACTTACAACTGAGGTAGACCCACCTTGCATGCTTTTGATCATCGGGAATCATTGGGGGTTATCATCATTTTGGTGGCAAATGGAATCACTATTTTGGAGGGTACCTCTGATCCTTCATCAACCAGGGTTTCTTAGTCCAGGGTTGACATTAGGTCATGAACCTCTGATAACATACTTTGGGATAGGTCCCCTGTTACAAACCATGAAGAATTGATCATCCACATGATATCCATCGTTTCTCAGTCATCTTAGGTTCCTCTCTGATGGCTCCTCCGATTCGCACTGTTCTCCCTGACATTCCAATGCCTGCCCAATGGTCATACTGAAGCAGGTTGGCAATGTTCCATGATGTTCCCATATTTAACAAACACATCCAATGTCTCACATGATGTTCCAATGTTTTCCTACGATTTTGCAATATGTATATATATATATATATGTTCCTGCTGATTTTCATAAGATTTCACAACTCCATGGCTGGAAAAAATCATCCATTCACTTTCATGATTTTCCCATTACGACCTTCATGTACAGCGGCATATTACTCTCCTAACAACCGGTTAATTTGGAGTTCTACTTAGTTCTTGCAGGATTTCCCAGGAAACTTGTATTGATTACAGCAAGGTAACCTCTCTACTGTATCCCCATTAATCTCATTTAATCTCCCCATCATCACCCCGTCATGGTTGATTCTAGATCCCCATTCTCCTATTACGCGTGGTTCTATCACTATCATACTAATATTTATATCTCCTTTAAAATCCCATTAAAACCCTATTATCCCATGATATCCAACAAAAATCCGATATCTATGCATACACATGCAAAATCTATAGTGAAAAAACATCTCTCATAATATCATACATATAAATCAGTTCCAAAGCAACTCTTCCACACCCAGCTCGGCCTCCGGTGCGATGCCCATGGAACTGTCGATAGCGAGCTCCCACCTATAGACCCAGCTAGGTGTTGATTTCCTTTTCTGAGATATGTTGGGAATCAAAGTTGTGTATGTGACATAATATTTTCTTTTTATAACTTTATTATCCAACATAAGTATGTCACATCTTTATAACCTATTCTATCATATTATATCACATATCAACTCATAAAGGGTGTTCTTTTCAATCATGGGAAACCATGTAACATCTTGATCACCTATTATGACACCTATTTTGACCTTGTGATTAAAATAAATGGGCTGTAATTATACTAGGTGCCTGTGCCGGATGCTCATCGCAGTGTATCCCACTACGAGTATAATGTCAAATGTTGGAAAATTCTGCGACCAAGTGGGTTCCTCGGGGGATGCTATGACATATACACACATAGATACACATTTTCCTTTCAGTGCACCAAAGCGAAAATCGAAAACACATTGTGAATGTATTATTGATAATGCATCACTATTGTAATTCAATAGATGCACATTATCCTTTCATCAACAATGAACATACTTCTGTTAATAACATCATTGATTCCAGCCATCGAAGTTTCACAGAGGAAATCTAAGGTTGGTGCGACTGCTGTAGCACCAAAGTCATCTTCAAACTCTTTATCGTCTGTACAGTCTTCAAACTTGGTCGGAGCAAGAACCATCTCAAATGATGGAAACAAACACCTGCACCCATGAACGAATCCAATCATCAAACGACCACCTCCAATCACAACCGGGCGTTTTTTGATAATAAGTGGATTAATAGACTACAAGAATCAAATATCTATATAAGTGGATTATTGAATAGCAAAATTTCCTAAAATTCTAACTCAACAAACCACCTCCAACCATAAACATGGGAACCATTTTTGACCCAAACCCAAAAATGGTCACCAACAAAAACAACGCCCGCAAATATAGAAAAACACGAAAAGAAGCAAACACAAGTATAAAGGTATATATATATATATAAATAATCACAGTAGATTAAACACATATAGCCACATCACACCAAACCAATATTTTAGCATAGGACGTAGGATCTGATGTACTGATGTTTGTTTGTTTTAAGGCTCGCTCTAAACGGGATGAACCAACCACTTCCCGAGGGCGATCGATCAGCGCAAATTTGGGCGCCGCACGCGGAGATGTCTTTGCTGCCACGCCTCCATAGCACAGGGGGATATGGTCATATTTTGAAGCTATACACATATAAACTCATATACACATATATATATATATACATATATATATATATATATCATACAACTCACTTTGTAAGTGATTTAAAGACCATTAACATCATTGCTATATAGAAGTTACTATGTATATATATATATTATAGATATATTGTATATTACTCGGGAGAACGCTACATATGAGTGGCTTAAATGCTGCGGTGATTCACAACTCCCGAAAACATTTCCCCAAGAGGGATGGTCGCCACCAGGACAGGCTTCCCATTTTTATGGGGCCTATCTTCAGTCCGAAAACAACAACATACCTGAGATCTACAATCTACAGTAAATCTTTTGTTTCTATTCATTTTATGCATTCAGATCATTCATGCTCCAAATTCGTCTCATGGGAAAGTTTCAGTCATGCCCTGCAAAACACCAATGTCATTGAGGATCATGCGCTGCCAGCTAGGGAAGACATGTCTATAACAACAGACATGTAATAAGGTATATACATAATTACTTTACTTCGTGTGATCCCCACCATGACATTTATACATTTTCTTACTGGCAAATCTTCTGGCAGTCTATCTGACATATCTTCTGACATTCTATTTGGCATTCTATTTGGCATTCTATCTGGCATATCTTCCGGCATATGATCTGGCATATCTTCTGGCATTCTATCTGGCAAATCTTCTGGCATTCTATCTGGCATTCTATCTGGCATTCTATCTGACATATCTTCTGGCATTCAATCTGGCATTCTATCTGGCATGTATTCCGACATATCTTCTGGCATTCTATCTGACATATCTTCTGGCATATATTCTGACATATCTTCTGGCATATCTTCTGGCATATCTTCTGGCATATCTTCTGACATATCTATCTGGCATATCTTCTGGCATATTTTCTGGCATTCTATCTGGCAAATCTTCTGGCATTCTATCTGGCATTCTATCTGGCATATCTTCTGGCATATTATCTGGCATTCTATCTGGCATATCTTCTGGCATATATTCTGACATATCTTCTGGCATTCTATCTGGCATTCTATTTGGCATTCTATCTGGCATATCTTCTGGCATATCTTCTGACATTCTTTCTGACATTCTTTCTAACTTTCTTCTGCACATTCTTTGTCCCATATCTTCCTACATGAGTTCCGGCAGGGAACACTTGGCGTGGATACTCGCGGTTGAGGTCCGGCAGGGAACACTGGGCGTGGATGGTCGTGGTTGAGGTCCGGCAGGGAACACTGGGCGGGGATACTCGCGGTTGAGGTCCGGCAGGGAACACTGGGCGGGGATGGTCGTGGTTGAGGTCCGGCAGGGCACACTGAGCGTGGATGGTCGTGGTTGAGGTCCGGCAGGGCACACTGAGCGTGGATCGCGGTTGAGCAGGAGGAGGAGGAGGAGAGGAGAGGAGAGGAGACGAGGAGAGGAGACGAGGAGAGGAGGAGGAGAAGGAGGAGGAGAAGGAGGAGGAGGAGCAAGCAACTGAAATAAAATCTAACAACCCTCACCTGGCAGGTGGGGAAAAACATATAACAAGATTGAAACTAAAATCATATCTCGCTGTGTCATGGTTTCCTCCTCCCCATCCTTGGGTGGAAGCTTGACTGCCAACGGCGACACTTTTTGCCTCGAAAATGAAACTTGAAACGTGTCTTGGGCAAGGGCCTGAAATGGCCCGCGCAAAACCTTCACCCAAGAGCATTGCGAGACGGACATCTTCGTCTTTAACTAACAAAACATGCACGAAAGTGGGCCAGGGCGCGCCTATATGGTGAAGGGTTTGCTGTTTCTCCAAATCATACTATATCCACCCCTTCTTCCAGCGTTAGCAGGTCTGGCCAGTGGCAAGCGTTGAAAAGCTGGGTCCCCTTGGGACATCTTCGTGATATTTCCACTCAAAAAGATTCCAAAAGTTGTATCACTATGTTGCATCCACGTGTTGAACAACAACCTTTTTCAAGAGGACCCAGTTTTTCAAACTCTTCCGGGCTTTCAGCCAAAGTGGGCCCAACTACACCTGCGATTTGCTCCCAAATTTCAGGGCCAAAAAACCAATGCTGGAGAAGAGGGTGTAGAAACACCAAACCTGGGCAGCTGGGCAGCTGGAGGTGTTGGACCTTTTTTTCAAACAGAAATGGTGTTCAATGATGGTTTAATGTTGGTTGAATGGTGTTTCTTGATGGTGTTTTGATGGTGGTTGAATGGGCATATTATAAGATTCTTCATGGATTTAGCCCCCGGTAATGTGGCTGGAAAATCCCACAATTTTCTTCGATGATTGTCCTATCAAAACTTCCGTTTCGAGGATTTTCCAGCCACGTTTGATTACCATACCGGGTACGCATCTGGTTCTGGAAAATTGGGGGCAACACCTGGACGTCCACGCCCAGAAAAACCTATCTCCCGATGGGCTTCTTGGAAAATGGAAACCTGGCTTCTGGCTTGTGGTCACAACCCCTCAGAAAAAAAATTGTTGTCATTGCGATCCGTCCCATTTCCATCATTTCTACGGCTATTTTTTTTTCAAACCATCAGTTGAGCACATCTAACTGCCATGGGCAGGGTCCCCGGCTGTCAAACGGCGAGCCTTTTGGTGGCTTCAACCCCACAGAAATTGTTGGGTACCATGATAAAAAGCAAACATCTTTAAAACCAGGAATCAGAATATAAAATACCACTATATGAGCACCCACAATCAACAATCCGAATATAAATCGGAGGTTTGTTGGCAGCGTATTTCAATATATTAGGCCAAAAGGATTTGGCAAAAAAAACAGCTTAAACAGAGCCTCGCAGGTTCCAAGTTGGTTTTGGACATCAAGCCATCAAACTGGGGCACCACCAGCCGAACACCCAACCTTTCGAGGAACAATCAGGAAACAACTCTCTTTGTGCAACGTGTACGTTTCATCACCTTAGCACTTCCGGCAAACGTCTGACACTGTGAGAATTCTGGGCCATCTCGGTACATCTGGGCGACAATACTTCGTTAAAATTCAATCCTCAGATGTATAAATGATATGAATCCTTAAGACCTGTGATTTTGACTTCGAAAGGCCGTGATTATGGGATCGACGCAACTGACACTTCAGGATGGACCTTACCTATAGCTGCCATGGCCAATGCGATGGCTGCTCCACTGAGTCACTGTTGCGGTCTTGGCAGAGCGCCAAAGCCCACAAGCCAACGACATTTTCTTTGGGGGGTTCAAATGTACCAACTTCCTGAACATGTTATAAAGAAGAAATGCTTGGGATGATTCTCGGCGGCGCCAAGGCACCATAGTCATAGTGTATTAAGAAACCTTCGATCGCACGCTCTCCAGCAGGATAACCTTGCTCCATGGTATCTTGGAACTCGACCTGTGACCAGTTGCAGAAACCAAAGTCCATTTGGATCATGATGACGAAAATTGGCGGAGACTTTTCACATGTGTTTGAACCACCAACATCCACCAACCAAAAAACATGTACATATACATGTGTATGTATATACATATAGCTTATATATATATAACTTAATATATACACCCTGGTTATTTAAGATAGCCATGGTATAGATGGCCCATTTATAGATGATTTTCTTAGCTAGATACCTCCATTTATGAAGGATTTTTCCGATGGGTTGGCTCCTGGGAAAGCCTACAGGCCATCGTCGACTGCGGCAGGACCCAGCGATGAGTGGATGTGGCTCGCCACATTTCAATAGCGATGGTATACCCCCACTGATAGCTGGGTTATAAGCCACGAACTGCTTGGGGCTGCAACTCCACTTACTTTGGGCTTTCTGGGATTGTGAAAAGTATGTAAAAGTTGTGTCCTAACTTGTGGAAGTGAGCTCACCAAGGTTCTAGCAATCCCCGACAAGACAGGAAAGTTGGAAACCTAGAACATGAGGTTGAAAACATAATCTTATCACGTCCTGGAAGCACTTTTTGGCATCTGTTCATGGGGGTTGCTGGTGGGGCCTCCCAGTTGCAAGTTGGATTACATTACATATAACACCAGTCAACTATAGCTATAAATACCAAAAAACACCCAAAACATCCCACAAGCCCATTTAACCCAGGTATACCTGGGATTCCAAACTGTAGCACCTTGTACCCTAACCTAACCGCACCTCAATGAGCCCTGCCATGGAGAAATACATGAAGGTGCCCCATCGGATCCAGGCCAGATATGGCGTCACCGTGCAAACTTTCACCACGATGTTGGCAAACAACATGCAGACCTGGTTGGTTTATTTCGGTGACGAGAAAATGCTGAGAAATTCAGCTGGTTGGTGGTTTTTTCAACCTACGAAAAATGATGGAGTTAGTTGGAATGAAATTCCCAACTGAATGGAAACATGATAAATTCATGTTCCAAACCATCAAGCAGTGAGAAATTCATTCAAGTTCTGGGAAAGCGAGTGAAATTCTAATGACAACTGCACGCGCTTGGATGGATGGGAAGGCTAGACCTTTGACAGTGGGTTTGCGCATGATCCATATGTTGCAATACCAAAATTGGCACGAATGCAAAACCCATGGCCTTTGGGGCTAGAAAAATGTCATGCAAAGCTGGAATGATTTTTCATAAACGTTGGGTGCCCGGATTGCAAGCGTATTCTCGCGAGTGTTGCTCATTAGAAAATTGTTGGAAATCAAAACTTGTTTGTAGATGATGTTCAGGGATGTTCAGGGGACATTTCAAGCAACTTGGACGCACCTACCACACGTGAGCTCAATTCTTGAAGCCTTTGGGAAGGGAATTTCCACCGAAAACATGACATGATACCCTGGGGCGGCCTTTCCACATCCTTTGGCTCCAAGACAGGGGCTAGTGGCTGATGTGGAAAACATGAACCACCACTTGGGGATGATTCAAATCCCCCGTTTCTGATGAATGTTGGAAATTGAGTGTAGTGTATCCTAAGTGTATACCCCCTTTGCTGGATGAAATGTCGGATTGAATTCTTTTTTTCCAATGATGCAAGTTGAATGCTTCCCCAAAAACTATCATTTGCACATGTTCATAGATTCTCCTAGAAGGATGGGCCCCTGGCCATTGACATGAACCCGAATCAGACACAACCGCAGTCCAGTGGCGATGATGTAGCCCGCACTGAGCACAAATGCCACATCCTGGAGCCAAGTTGTGGCTGTGGATCGCTGAGGTATCAACCCATGGTAACTTCATAAAGTTTGAAAGAAACGATGAACATATCTATTTTCAAACTACAGCTTCAACTTGGAACCATGATGAGTCATATGGAATATATCATATATTATATGTACCTATGATTTCATATGCAGCTTGAAATCATGTAGCTTGGAATCAAACATATTCTATTCAGATAATATGAAATCATATGCAGTGGGTCTCATCCTTTCTCATCCTTCCTCATCCTAATTGATCTAATTGGTGATGGAATCATATAATGATAATTAATTATATATATATATAGAATCTTATATTATCATATGTATATAGCTACACACACATATATAAATAAATATATATATGTACACATAATGACACCATTCATTTAATATGACATCACCTTCAAATGGTGTCCTGGTTGGGCGCCAAGCGTGCGCACATCTGAACCAGGGCGCTCGAGCACATGTGGTGTGAGACCTGCGCGGTGATCTTGGGCGCCCGGATATGGTGATTTCATGGGATCGGAATGGGGATATCATGGTGTATCAGGGGATATCATGGGAGATTATATGAATATATATAAATATATAAATATAAACATGAGAGAGAGAGAGAGAGAGTAAGTAGAGGGAGTCAGATAGATAGATAGATTAGATTAGATTAGATTAGATTCGATTAGATTAGATTTAGATTTAGATTAGATAAGTAGATAGATAGATAGATAGATAGGTAGGTAGATAGATAGATAGATAGATAGATAGATATACATGTTATATATAATCATCAGCTATTAAACGTAGCGAATCGACTGGATATGGTTATTATATGTTATTATTAGGATCATAGCATCATTAAACATGAAATATAGGGTTTATCATGGGGAGATATTCATCCTCAACCAACTGGATGGGTAGAAATCACCAGCCAACCTCCACTGGTCCAACCAGCAAAAGATGATATTTTTTGGCTACCAAAGATTGACCAATATGGATCCTATAGATCGTGGGACAAACGAACTCCCGAACTGTCCTGAAAGTTGAGATCCCGATCTACATATTCTACAGATCCCACCACTTTCTCTGTGTTTCGCTTCTTGATCATATTAAGTTCTCTCACTGTCCCAAGTAGATGCAAGAGGATTCTATTGATCCCGGGGATGGACACCATTTTTGACCTCACCAGCTTCTGGATCCATGGCCCAAACCTCGGATTACTTTTTAAATAGTGATTTTTCATTTACCCGAATTTCCTGCAGCTTTTCAACAGATTCTTCCAAGGCTGCGCTGCCGCCGAAAAACCAGGAACGCCATGGTCGAAAACCACTGCCCGCTCAAGGGGAGCCCTGCCAAATAAGTGGCCTCGGTTCCAGCTGCAGTGCCTTGAATCCAGAAGCCAAAACTTTCGCAGTTTGCCGTGTAGGATCAACTTCCTGCAGAAAACCATGTTCCAAACCCATGGTTTGAAACTTCCATGGTAGTACTGTTCAGCTGCCGGCAATGTGGATCAACTGCTCCGAGTCACCCTTGGGAAAAAACACAATAGATGGTTCAATATGTTCAAATAAGCCATTTTCGAATGGCATTCGAGAAAAAGCCTTGAATATTCTTGAATCCGAAACATGACCCTGCGGTGGTTGGTGGGGTCTCCGGGGTTCAACACGATTGCAGCAAGAGGCAATGCCGGAGGCCAGAACGCCATTGATGGCACATACCACTGCCTCCAGCCATGAAAGGTTAAGCTTCGCGAAACAGGTGGCAATTGGTTGATTCCATTGACATCATTAGCTTGCATGCATATCATATCCCCGTGTGGTGCACCTCTCCACCCGGAGCCAAGGTTTTCCGCCAGAAAACGGGCAGAATCCCTAGTAACCAAGGTTCATGTGACCAGGGGCTGAAAAGGGGTACCTTACATTTCGGATATTTTTAAGATAAAGGCTGCCCCAAGGGAAAAAACCTAGGTCCCAACATGCCAACATAAAACCCAACAAAAGGCCAAAAACCTAAGGTGCTACAAAAGCACATTTTTCTTGCTCCCCACGACCCCGCTCCCACACCATGGTTTAACCGAGCTTTGTCACTCCGCAATCTAGGCCCAACTCCACCCCGGAGTGCTGACAGCTTCTGACTTCAACCCCATTTGAATCTACAACCAAGATCCCAGCCCCCAGGTTTTTAGCCCCGCTATTCAATCTTGTGGGAGTGAACAAAAATTTTATCGAATCATCATGGTTGCTCTAGATTTGTTTGACACAAGATACACAAGGAAAAGTCTTGACCCATGGCCCTAAGGTTTTCACTCCAAAGTCTGCGCCCACCTCCACCCCGGAGTGCTGATAGCTTCTGACTTCAATCCAATTTGAATCTACAACCAAGATCCCACGCCCCCAGGTTTTTAGCCCCGCTATTCAATCTTGTGGGGGAGAACAAAAATTTTATCGAATCATCATGGTTGCTCTAGATTTGTTTGACACAAGATACACAAGGAAAAGTCTTGACCCATGGCCCTAAGGTTTTCACTCCAAAGTCTGCGCCCACCTCCACCCCGGAGTGCTGATAGCTTCTGACTTCAACCCCATTTGAATCTACAACCAAGATCCCACGCCCCCAGGTTTTTAGCCCCGCTATTCAATCTTGTGGGGGTGAACAAAAATTTTATCGAATCATCATGGTTGCTCTAGATTTGTTTGACACAAGATACACAAGGAAAAGTCTTGACCCATGGCCCTAAGGTTTTCACTCCAAAGTCTGCGCCCACCTCCGCCCCGGAGTGCTGACAGCTTCTGACTTCAATCCAATTTGAATCTACAACCAAGATCTTTCAACATCTCTCACGCATCCTGTTCAAAATCTTCCTTCATGTTTGTGATGTGAGAAATATTTGTGATTTTTCATCTTGCATCATCATCATCATCATCATCATCATCATCATCATCATCATCAGGGTCGAAAACGTGGGAACAACATGTTGGACTAGTTGTCCTCTAAAGGCGAAAAACTTGGGTCACCACAATACAATGATTTTTTATAATCACCATGTTCCCGGGCTAAAAACCTAGAACCCTAAGATATAAGATAAGAATGTGAAAAAGGTTGAAAACATGGGGCACTAGATATCATATATATATATATTGATATAAAGCTGGATAGGTTCTTCGCCCTTGGTCATTGGGCGAAAACCCTTGGACTCCGGGCTATGGTTTTCAGCCAGGGACCCCCAACGGGGATATATCATGCATATCTTGTGATTGGGGGATTGGATCTTGCAACTTTACTGAAATCCTCAATGCAGGAATTGCATGATTATGTCCTACCAAAAAGAAGGGCGGGATGGCTATTATTTCATATGCAGTAATTTCCAAATTACCCCCTGCATCCTTCTCCTGGCTTTCCATCCAACATCTGAAGCTAAAGAGGAGCCACGCCTCCACATGTACAAACCCTGGAGCCCAAAGGTACGGGTCATCCTGTTCTTGAAACAAACGAATATGTATTCTATCAATTCACATGATCTTCAAAATATGTATAAATCACTCGTTATTTATCTTTCACTACCATTGCATACAAGTCATTGAATCCACCAACAAATACTAGACAACTAGTTGTTGTGGTTGTGGTTGTGGTTGTGGTTGTGGTTGTTGTTGTTGTTGTTATTGTTGAAACCACCAACAAATAGATCAAAGCCGCGCCATGTATGCCGGGCCAAGCCCCGCCTCACTGACTGCATTGGCCAAGTGATATGGCAACGCGCCGTAAAGACGAGCTGCAGACTCTTTGGTATAGTATTGGCCTCAGATCTCAGCCACCGCCCCTGGTGGCTATCGAATTACAATGGCTCCAACAGCCCTGCAACAGCCCTGTGGCCTGTATGGTTAGTGGATGTTAGTGGTTTATGACCCCTAACTGAACTGTAGATATTGTAACTTCCAAACCTGAAAATGGAGGATGACGCTCGAGCATCTCAAAAGTTGAACTGGTAGATACCCTACAGTAAACGTTATCTGGAAGCCATGGCCCGAACATTGGATGAATTACATACTATTAAATTCATTTGTATAAATCCTATTAAAATGGGTTCATCATCATGATTCTGCAACATCTTGGGGTGCTGCATCCATATGATGATGCCACTTCACTTCGGAGAGTGCTTCAGGAGAAGGGGCCGGCAACTCCAATCCACTTGGCGTCTTACGTGGAGAGATGGTTCATACCAGTATCTTTGGGTTTGTTTGCATTCACCAAATATTTTCCCTGTATATATATAGTTTTTTGTATTTTTTTTCTTTGGGAAAAACATGTTCACAAATAATCAAACTACAAATGCAAATGTAAATCTACAGGCACACACACACACAGGCGCACACAAATACACACATCTGCTAGTTTCTCTGAACATATGCAAGTACATGCAAATATACATATCGACAATGAAGATAATGAAGTGCAACCCTATATAGAACAAAGTCCACAACCCATCATGCCGATATGTGATGAACTTTGCAGCATTGGTGGCCGAGATACGATCATCAATGAAAAAGGGCATGGCACAGTTCGGGGTAACCGTCTGTGCCAGTGCCATGAGAAAAAGGACCTCAGAGTAGATGGCTACTTCGAGGATCAACCCAGTTAGTAACTGGTTTATAACATTGGTTAGTATATAAGTCCCCAAACTAGAGTTATCCCATAACTGGGTTATGACCCCACTTCCTAACCAGTTAGGAAGTGATCCTCCAAGAACTAAAAAGGAACATGATGAGTGAGCAATAACTTTAGGAGTGGACTACCCCCTAGCCAATAAACATTGATATGGCAATGGGGATAGCCTATAGGGAAAATGTGCATTCTCAAATGGGGATAGCCAGTGAGGCACACTTGTTATTCATTGTTGACATGATGATAAACCAAATGCATTTTAGGTACCTCTATCTTCCCTCTATCTTCAGGCAATTCCATATTAATGGAATCTGGAAAATCTTTGGCAAATCCCAAGAAAACATGCTGGTACACTCGGCACAAATGTAACCACGATTTCGGGGTGACCTTGGAAACATCCACTTGCAAAAAGTGGGGACCCAAGGCTCCAGTCTCAGCCCCCAACTTTTAAACATGGCGCTTCGAGGGTCTCAATGAATGTCTCAATTTGGGGTTTATCTACACATTATATAATCTAAATATATCTAAATATGGATAATTGGGATCAAGAACCAATCACAACAAGGATATCAAGGGAATACTTGTCCTCTGGTAATCAAACATGCCGGAACATTGCATATTCATAGTATTTCATAGTTGATCTTCCCAGCTAGAAGCCACGGCATGGTCTGAAAGCTTTGACCTCCTTCTTTCTCGCTCGACTGTTTGGCACCGGTTTCAGCCATTTTCAGCCTTCGGGCCCAGCATTAACTCCACTACTGCTTCGTGACGATACTTGGCTGCCAAATGCCATGGGGTCTGGTTCCAGCGGCCTTCAAAGAAGCCGGGCTTGTCTTTGTTTCCCCCAGCGGCCATCAAGCAACGCGCCTTGGTCTAACATGGTCACTGGTTGAGTCTGTGGTGCACCATGGCGGGACAGAGTTTGATCATCCTGGGTGGAAAAATCTATGCATGCCAGGGTGGGAAGAAAGAACTGTGGTGGAACTTCCAAATCCCAGACGTTTGGAAGGCTTTTCGGATCACATTTTGGAAGTAACATCTTGAAAACATCCAACACACATTCAACAAACCTCAACGTTGGCGAGGTGCAATTTTCAGGTCACCGCTCCGAGCCGCGAAATGCAAGGGGGTCCAGCCGTCCTCTGTCCGCGAAATGTTGGGATCAGCAGCAGCTTGCAGCAGCAAAGGAACCACCTCCGAACGATGCGATTCCACAGCAGCATGCAGCGGTGTCCAGTTATTTGGGCAGTCGTCCGGATTGGCATCGGCACCTGCAACTGAGACGGGGCCGATTTTTGCGGAGAACCCATGGGAATAAGAGACATGATAGTTTGAAAAACAACAGATAAACAGTAGGAGCGGTCCAAATTGGACATTTCCATTTTATATCATTATATAATCATAGTTTGTCATGTGCTGTTGTGCTATACGGCTGTAATTATACGTCAAAAAAATACGCTTTGTTCAGTTCGCGATTGGGTTTACATACCAGATTAGTAGGATATCTGGCCAGGAAGACTGGGAGACAGGCATGAGCCACAGAATTTGGACAAACAACCGGTTCATGCCGGTTGACAGCAAGGAGAGGTGTTCTGATTCGGAATCCTGGAATTGTTGGGAACAATTACCGGAACCCCTGATTTTTGATGGTTAAACCGTGGCCCCAGCCGTAGATTTTCCCATTGAAAACCTTGAGAGGTGCCACCAATCAGGTGAACTCCCCCCCAAGCGATTCTGGTTTCCTTCGGATTTTCCTGGTGGACCCAGATTAGAACCAAAAAACAAAATCAAATATGGATAAATATATATAAATATACATGCATAAATATGATTAAAGTAAATGTATGTATATATATATATGCATACACACACATATTTGTCACTATCACCCATTGTCCTGCGCCGGTGGGCCCTCACTGAAAAAACTGAGGTGAGTTCATGGCGATGGGTTAAACTGCTGTTGCAAGCTTGCCAATATAGCTGTCATGGTAAAATCATCTGGGTAAATTTTCAACTCTTTCACTAGCCTGAAAAGTTTGGCCATTTGGGAATGATTCCCCTTACTCATCATGATTCCAATGAGGTCACAATGAGGTCGCAGTGATTGTAATTTACCCAGATGGATAGATGATTTTGCCACAGAAAAAAACTTCCATCTATAGTGGATTTCCCAGATAGACATGTTTGATGACAACAGGTAATAGGGGCCCCATCGAAGATATGGGACTTTCTGCCCCACCTGCTTCCAACATCATCCCCACCACTTTCGCATCCCCATTCTCCGCCGCCGCTCGCAGGGGCTCGGCCGTACACCTGGCTCTGGCGTCCAAGAGCAGGCGCACCACTTCACAGTGGCCATTGTCAACTGCCAAGAACAGAGGTGCAACATCCCAACTGTCCTTGGGTCATGGTTGCTTTCAGGGAACAAAACTGGAGAGGTGACAAAAGCAATAAAAAAAGTGAAGTTGTTGAATGTTTGGGGCTTTCTGGAACCAAATCCTTGTGCTGATTCTGGGAATGGAGTGTGCATCAAGCTGAGGAAGAACGCATCCACACATGCACCAAAACAGCTGGGAAACCAAACACAACAAACAGAAGATAAGAGAAGAGCTGTCAAAATAAAACAAAAAATTGCTGGCATACGGCATACGCTACAGTGAATAGAGACACATGTAAAGACTATGAAAAAACGTACTGCTCACATGAACATAGATACTTATTTTTTAGAGGTATATATCTGCAGCAAGTTGTTCAATAAACATATATAATCAACCCATTGGGCGTTCATGTGTGTGTGTGTCAAACCAGAAGCAAAATCATCTGCTTGGCTTAATTGAAAAGGTTCTGAGTCGTTCACGTCAGCCTGAACTTCCAACAACGCCTTCATAACCTGTGCATTGCCAGCAGCGGCCGCGAAACAAATGGGTTTCCATCTTTTTTTGGTATCTTCTTTTTCGACATCAGCGCGTGCTGCCAGCAATCTGCGCACGACTTCCACGTGACTCCTGGGTGTACTCGCATGGTGCAGTTTTTGCACACATCACCAAAAACCGCCCAACTTTTGCTGTCCAATTGACGAGAAACATTGTTGAATGAGTTGTCTCGGTATCTTATTTCCCCTCAACACGCCACCAGCCATCCAGCCCAGTCAACACCCGTCAAATCAGGAAACCACCTGGTGGATGGATCTAGGAAGCATCTACCTTTGAAGTATAAGTGGCTTTTGAACTACGATTGCGGGTGGTTCCATTCTATGTTGGCAAGTTGGGTTCTAATTGGTCAGACTTTCTGGTCGCAACCTTTTTCGCAAGCCCCTTTTGTTTAAATAGGAGTCATTGGGGATCATCATGCCGATCATCATGCCGAATGACTGGGTGAAAAGAAAAGTTATCAAACCACCAACGAGCTTGGTTTCCCAAAATCCAGCCCAGATTGATCCGGTCAAACATGGCTGGAAATCCTCCGAATCTCGCCAAGGTATTCTCCATGATTTTCCTATTAAAACCTACATCTTATAGTGGATTTTCCAGCCTCCAGCCTGCCATGATGACACCAAAGGGTACCCTCTTGGCTCAACGCCACGTCTCTGATTGGCTGCCAAATGTAGTGGCGTCCGACCACGCTCCGTCCCCGCTTGATCGCAGGCAGCTCGAGCATCAAGGAGCAGGGTAACCATGTCCTTAGTGGCCGGCGTCAGGCCGTCATGTTAACATCTTTGTGTCTATAGTCTATAGCCTATGTTGTAAGGGAAGATTATCTGGTCCCCCCAGTGATGTTTGTTGGTTTAGAAACCCCATGAATACTGTAGCTACAGTAATTATAAGTATCATAAAGCATAGTGAAATTGGAGTTTAAACTAAGTTAGGCATCTGGGGGACCCGACGTTGCATCCCTCACTATTATTTGGCCTTATATGGTACAGTACCTCCACTTTAGGGTCCTGAATTAGTTTGTGGCCGCCCCTCAACTATCTTGGCGTCATATATCATATATCATATATCCCAAAAGATCCAAAAAGGATCTGAGGCACTCTTGGAGGATGTTGCTTCTCTCATATACAGTGACATTTATTACAGGCTGCGGCGCCCTGCGATTGCACAAAAAGATATATCCAGAATCAGCGTCAGTGAGGATGATTCTCGAGGAGGTTGAGCTGCAAATTCAGAAGAATGATGAGACACAGCCAATTTTAGGGACCCCAAATGACTAGGTTCTATAGTAAACCAGAGGAAAGGTTTGTCGTTCCATAAAGGGAGCGGCAGAAGTCATCACCAGCCAGTGATTTTGGGTGATTGTAAGTGCACCGCATGGCAGGGTCTGGAAGATGAGTCGTCGGGCGTACTTCCATCTATACTGGGGGTACATACCACATATAACTGGGTTCTTTCGCTTAGTTCTTAACCGCCCTTACAAACTGGTGATGCACATCCACATATTATCAGATTATAATACTCCATCAAACCATTTTAGTGAAATTGCAGTGGCGCCCCTCAGTTCTGCTTGTTTACCCATCACAGCCATGTCTTTTTTGAGGCTCGACATGGCCACCCAGCACAGCAGAATGCAAGGGCGTCCAACGGCTCTCCGACGCGGAATGGTCTTGCTGAGCCCGGGCCTCCAGCAACAAACGTGCCACACCCAAATGACCGTGGCCGGCCGCCCAGTGTAGGGGTGCGGAACCTGGGAAATTCGCGTATGGGTTGCGATGAAATTGAAACTGGGGGATACCAAAATCTATGAAATCTAGCTTGCTTAATTAGTTTGGTATACTCAGCCCATGACTGAAGTTTAAATATTCATCACATACTATCTGGGTGTAAGTGGGATAAATAGGATTGGTTCCCTTATACCTCGAATCTAAAACATATCCAAAAAATGTATAACGCCTATTTACTAGGGAAAAACAACTTTATTAATTACATTAAATTGATATACATGAATTAATACATTATTATTCTATGTATAAGCCATGTATTACTTCCTAAGTGGGGTGAACCACCCTTCGTAGTCACCACTTTGACTTTCATGTCCTGCGCCCTGCATGCCCACAAGGGCAACTCGGCGCATCTCTCTCGATATCGTACAAAAATTGAAATGAAAAATGAATATGGTGATACAAAACAGCTCAGAAGGTCACAGGGACAGGATGTCAAACTTCAGCTCAAAAATATTACTTCGTCAGAATCATCAGAAATCGTCCCCAAAAAAATCAAAAAAACATTGCGACCGAGCCCAAGAGACTGTCCTCCAACGCGGCTTTGTCCTGATCCGCCCGAGCCTCCAAGAGCATCGAGACGCAATCCTGGACGGGGCAGGGCATCGAGGATGACGTGGTTCTGGACATCACTGGGGAGTGATCCAGGGCTGCAGTTGAGGTTACAAATGGGTAGAACAATGGTTATCAACCCCATAATTTGGGATATAACCCTACAACTATAGTTACATACCAACTTCTCACTGAAAGTGCGCTTCCAAGTCATTGTTTGAAGGGGTGGATTTTCCATGCACATTGGTGTGATTTTTTTTGGTGGGGGATGGATCTCTATGAAAGTTGTTTAAAATTCATAATAAATATCTGTAAATATGTCTACATCTGTCGGGTTTATGGTAGATATGTCAAACTAGTTAACTGGATTTAAAAACCAACGTATAAATGAGGATGTGCAGCCATTTGATTGGGATTCAACTAGCCGAAATATGATGGTCTGTAATTTCTGTGCTTTAATGATGGTAATTGGGATGACTAAACACAACATAAAATCAAACTAACGCATAGTTTCCGGAAAAATAATGGGGACATTTATGGTATAACACAGATAGATAGATAGATAGATAGATAGATAGATAGACGGATGGATGGATGGATGGATAGAAAGAAAGAAAGATAGAGAAATAAACAAACAAATAGATAGATCGATTTATAGTGAGAAACAAAAACAATACAGTATCATGCAATGTCTGTGTTCAGAAATACAATGGGCACCCCTTGAACTTGTTGGTGCATATATACATACCAGTTATTGTCTGACGATTGCTATCATTGTTTGCATTGTATGATAAACATGTATGGAGATAGATTGTGCACATGTGTTAACACACACACATGCACACATATATATATATATATACACGCATACACACACACACACATGTATACATATATATATATATACACGCATACACACACATGTATACATATATATGTATAAACATACACATATACACATACACATACACACATGTGTATATATATATACAATTATATACATCATTTTTTTTGTATCAATTGCTTTGTATGGTACAATACCTCTGTTTTGAGATCCTGAAATTTCATGAAACTCCTATTAGACAGTATACATATCACATCTACATTCTGTATCCACGTCACGTCGAATGCCCAAACGGCCGCTCCTCATGTCCCGCGGCTGCGGCAGTGTGCAAGGCAGGCCAGCCATCGATGTCGCTGGTATCAGGACATTGAGGTTTCTTCAGTAGCCTCAGGGGTAGCTGGGGTGGATTTTCTGATATCCTTGGTGCTGATGGTGTATGTCATGCAAAGAGGAATACATACAAATAAGTATGGATATGTTAACTCAGTTCGTTTATAAACAGGTTAACGCTTGGATTTACATGGATTTTATTGGTAGATATGTGTATATATATATGTGTATATCGTACTAGTTGAACCTTGCACACCGGATTTGCTTTCAAACAAATCCCATTTTCTTGGAACAACTTGAAGCAAGCCAAACAAAGATTTTTCCATCCGACGAAATTCGGTGAAGTACTCACCGTTTCTATTCTTGGAGGTGGTGCTACATCTCTAAGAACAAGCTAAACGACACGCCTTTCCAGGACGGTGAGGTCGTTCTCCGCACAGGCCTCACGAGGGCCAGGGAAAAGGCCATGGGAAAAAGGCCGAATGCGGGCCTAATGGGTATCTCAATAGGGACAATCATTGGAACTTTTTTTTGGTTTTTTCTTTAACATCTTTAAAAACAAAATTGAAAGTATCAATGATTTAGTACCGGAGGGCATCTTCTTCGCCCGAGAATGCGCCAGCCAAAACACCTTCTCATTGATCACATTTGGTCTCTAGGAGACTGGAGAAACCCTGGCCCACTGCCAAGCTACAGTAATGAATTCCTCATCCTCCTTGGCTTCCGAGGGCCAGAAACCCAGAAGCACCAGTTGAGCTTCCAAGGCTGAAGAGATTTCATCTTCATCCTCCAGCTCCCGCTCTCCACACAGCAATCTCTGTCCTTGGATCTGCGAATGAGTGAAGCGTTGCAGATACTCCAGTCATTTTTTCAGAGGTTGAGGTTGTCTTTTCTCTGAAAGTCCTTAGAAGATCTTGGAAGAATGGGCACTGTTTCTTTTTACAATGTAAGTAATGGGCTTTTCTTTGGCGTGTTTCCAACTGTTTCATTCTTATACCAATCAAAATCTCATTGGATTTCGCAGGAACCACAAGCCCACCGATGGGAAACCATCTGCTACCCCCATTTTCCAAGATCCAAAAGGAGGTTCATACGGTGGGGGTTTTCCTCATGGCATCCCAAACCTTAAGTCATTACGAAACAACGGTGATGCCTGGGGGATTCTGCCGACATTTGCCGGGTTTTTCCGTTTTTCAACGAGAGTCGAAACCGTGGCTTTCCAATTCGACCGCTCAAATGCCTCTTCAAGGCCAGCACGGTCGCGCCGCTCGTGTCCAACATCTGCTGGAACCTTGGCTCGTGGCTATGGTGGATTTCATCAATGAGAAATTTTAGAAAAAACATGAAAAAAACAATATACTGTGTGCGGCACCAGTTGAAAACGGTGGTTTATCCCATTATGGGTTGCAACCCTCCAAGGTGGTGCAGGATTTCTTCCATACACAGTATAATATGGGCACTTGATTGTTTAATAACAAAGAAATGTGAATTAGCCATCAACCAGCGCGGATTTCACAAATAACATGCTGCGGAAGTACGTCCATTGTGGTCCATACAGTAAACCGTCCCATTCTTGTGTACCCAATGGAAAAAACCCAAACACATTGGGGGGATTGGTAGAGAAATAAACAAATCAGACATATCTAGAATAAGCATCAAATTTCAGGGTATTTCAGCCCGCAGTTAGACAACCCCCAAGGGCCCCAACATCTCGTAGCCTTCGAGCAACTCCTCCTCCTCCACCGTGGCCACACATTCTCCCGAGGTTGCAGAAGACACGCGAACCATGGTCACGAGTCGACTGAATTGGGCGCTGCTGGGGTCACCTGGGACCTGCTGGGACACAGGTTGATGACAATGTGGCGAAACATATATATATATACATATATGTATTATATTCAATAGATTGGTATAAGGGAAAATCTACAGGAAACCATTGATTTTCCTATTAAATATCAGGCTTTCCTGTAAATCTTTCCCTTAAACCAATCCATTGATAAGGCATTCGGCTAGTTCAATGCTTATTCGTTAGGGTTGTAGCGTGTGTGTCTGTTATTGTGTGTGTGTGGTGTCCTCTTCTCTGAACATCAGGGTTTTAAGTCGTCATTGGGGGATCAATGGGGGCATGACATTATACAATATACATCAATATACAGTATGCAAAAAAAAGCCCTGAATCCAGGGGAACATCCAATTTTGGAGGTCACCTTTTCCGCATGCATCGAGCCTCAATGCACTCCAGGTTTCCCTGACTTTGCGCACCCGAGCCAAAACATGATAGCCATTGTCAATCGGATCATTATTCCAGGAAAAATTGTCAATATGAAACTTAGAAATGATTAGAGTAAATCATAATCATACATAATAATAGCATATAATAGCGACATATAGCGACTCTCAACTCACTCTCTCTCTCTCAAATTTGCATTCATCATCATGCATCCGGATAAACTATATATATATAGAATCATTCAGAATGATCTAATGATTCACTATAATTCATCCATCTCAGTGATCATTTCTGGCCATCGCGGGATCCCTTGAGGCAGCATCGGAACCCGACAAGCTACTCCTACGCGATTCTCCGGCATGCTGGAGTGAGGCTGCAGGGGCAAAGGTAGCCTCGGAAATAAAGCGCCAATCCAGCGCCAGGGCTTGGCCATCCATCTCTGAAATAGGGGTTTCCATACATGAAGGTACACAAAATGGATGGTTTATAAGGGAAAATCCTATTTAAAATGGATGATTTGGGGGTACTTCCATTTCAGGAAACCTCCAAACCTGCTTATGTCTTCAATATTAAACACCTCCAGAAAGCAGGGTTTTTGTAGGGACTGTATGCATAATTAGTACCTTTGAGGGTGCGTTTTATATTTGAGGGTTGGGATTATTTTGATGAGGGGATCATCAACTTTCCTAAACTCTACTCTGTTGATAGCAAGTAGATCCAGTCTTTGGCACCCAGTCACACTCTCCGAAGCCCTGTGGGCTTTTGAATATAGCTCAGCTCCATGTCATAGTAAACACATCCTGGGCGACAGCGCGATTGAACTGTGGGATTCTCCTCAAACTCACAATGTCCTGCACAAACCTAGCCCAATACCCTCAGGTAAATTAACACACGGATATGGACAGCACACCATTTTTAGCTTTCGAAAACAATGGGACTTTCCATACCTATATATATATTATATTTATTTACTAGAGTCTTAGAAGGATCTTTTTCTCTCTTATGAGGACACCCCAGCCAACACTGCAATGCAAGGCAATTGCCATCAATCGCCTAGGTTGTTTGGTATTGATCCATGCCCAAATCACCAATCTTTGCCGTCAAGCGTGTCGAATTACTTGACTATTGTATCCTTCATTGCATAAAAAAATTGCACAAAACAGCTACTGTAACTCTACTAATTATCCCAATCTATCCCACATATTCGAAGGCAAACAGCCTGGTATGGCCAGGTATCTTTTCACATGTGTCTTTCATGCTTCGCGTTTCCGAACATTTCCCCAAATGGAGGTTTCCCTATTCATGGGGTACCCCTTAAATCCCCCAAAATTAGATCATTTTAGTAACTAGAAGTATTGAAACCCATGGTTTTGGGATGTTTTGGGGATTCCCCCAATTGAAGAACCCCCGAAATCCGTCAGCGAGGCTCCCATGAGGATCCCAGTCAAGAGATGCAGTCCCACTCTGGCCGCCAAAGTCCCAGGGGACCGCAGAGTACTTCGCAACTGCTGCCGTTGCAGGGTACAATACCTGGGCACCAAAGGCTATGGGGGGATCAATCCTCATCTCAGGGTGACTTGAAGACTTAGGTGTCTCTGAAAAAAAATGATTCAAACTATCCCAAAGATGCCTGGTTGATCGATTCTAAGTTGGGATGGACAAGAACACAATCTGAAACCATCAATACCAGACTGGTTGGTGGTTTCAACCCCCCTGAAAAATATTGGTCAGTTGGGCTGATGATTCCCAATATATGGAAAATAAAAAATGTTCCAAACCACCAACCAGTTCATGTCGCGACCCGGAAATCAAACCATCCAGGTCAAAAGGGTCAAAAGCAAAAGACCCAAAAGACCCACCATTGCGAGCATGCTGCTGTCGCACAAAACCCGGGCGCTCGTGAACGAGACGGCTCACCGGCGGAAGTGAAGTGCCACCCAAATGAGCCTTCCTTGGCAGTCATTGTATATAGATGTATATAGATTCTAATATAGATCAATCTGAGAAAACAATATGGAATTTTCACAAAGTTTCTAGAAATCTGAAGAGGACCAGAAGTCCCTAGTTTGGGTGTCCCCTTTGCCCCAAATGCTTAGACAACAGTCCTGCCGCGTGAGGTTGCTTTGGGGGAGAAGGGGCTCATCCTCCCAGGCCAGAACTTCAGATATGCCGGCGCCCCAAAAATGGTAGTCATGTCTCATAGCCTGTTTCCGCCGCTTAACCATCCGGTGCAATGGTCTTATCTCTTTGCATCCACAGCAACAGCAATCCGGAATTCTTTGTGCAAGCGAAAAGTCACGAACGTTGGCTTTTACGTCTTATCTGGGGATAAGGCAACGCCAAATAACAGCAGCTTCCTCGAAAGCTCATACGTATCCAGAAAAAATGTCAACCTGACATAAGTCCACAGTGGGATGACGTCGCAGCGAAGTCAGAAAAACGATGAACAACCAACCGTTGAAGCCTCCAACGAAACCAAGCAACGGAGCTGATCTGTTGTAGGCCTCCGCCAGTTCCTCCACATCTTTTTCGACTCGCAAGGTGTGCATGCCATAGATGTGGGGCGGTTTCTCAAATCCCACCTCGGTGCATGGAGATCGCCTAAGCCTGGAACCCAAAACTCCTGGGTATTGTTTAGGACGGTGTGTCTGGAAATCGCTACTGTATATCGATACGTAACATATATATATCACATACTTGGACAATCTTGGATATGTGTATCCCACTTAGAATCAGTGATAACAAAATGAACAACATGACCTAAAACATGGGAGAACTGCATTTGGACTTCCCAAGCAGTCAACTACTTCCACACCATAAAATGGGTGAGGAGGAGTCTCCTAAGCACCTGTTCACGATGTGGGGATGTGTCAGAGCCCAATAGCCTCTGTGAACACCAAAATGGATGGTCACAACCAAAAAATTGTAGTTATATGGGTATTGGTCATTGGTCATCCTAAAGTGGTAAAGCCAAAAGTAAGCCATAGCGTATTTACTCCCCAGCAGTTTACCATCGAACGAGATTCAACGGCCATTTCAGATACCTGAATTAGAGGTTATTACCATACGTAAGGCCTATGTACGGGCTATGTAATGGGATATACCGATACCGTATTACCCCACAAAAAAGCGCTTCCTATGGTTTGGGCTCCTGAACATGTCCATTGATAAATGGTGGTTTCCTAAAACCGAGGTACCTCCAAATCGCCCACTTTAGTATGATTTTCCATTATAAACTATCCATTTAGGGGTCCCCATGGCTTCAGCACCATTTGGGCTACCTATCCTGCCCCAGTTGCTGTGATACAGTCCAGAACCATGTCCTCAGCATGCCAAAATGGTCCGACAAAGGTTCCTGTGAGGTGCGCCAAGTTATCAGTTGGTTTATAAAGCCAATGATAGACATATATAGTTATTAAATATATTTAAGATATAAGTATAACTAGAGTTACAAGTCTAACTTAACCATAGTGAAATTGGAGTCATCTTCACCAACTTAGCTATCGTCTTGAGGGCCCCACTTTGTATAAGTAGATTTAAAGCAGCCACATGGAGTGACTCTACCGGCAACCAGGCCATTGCAGATGGGGATTCTCAGGCTCAACCTGGGCCATGGTCATGGCATAACTTATCCAACACGAAATCATCAAAATCATGATTCTCTCCCGAAGGGTCTCCATTTATCATCTTATATCCTCAATGTTTCCATATATATATGTATGTTTTTGGCTTTTAAACATCTTTAAAGCACCATTTTTGTCCCAACTGCCCTGCCAGCCCTGCCAGCCCTGCCATGGCTCCGTGATGGAGGTGGTCAAGGCCCGATCTTGATCCCAAAGTTTCGAGGACATCAACCAATCCTTCAGACCACTGGGAGCACCTTGGATCGATGATCGATGCACTCCCCGCCAGAAAAAAATCAGCAAAAAAACCTCGAAGGGAAGGTGGGAAACCGGAAAGAAAAGGTAAAGAACACATCTGGCTGGTGGTTTTTTAACCATCTTGAAAAATATTAGTCAATGGGATGTATTATCCCATATATTATGGAAAATAAAAAATGTTTGAAACCACCAACCAGACATGTTCTTCCTTCTCCAAGTAATGGGGGACAGGCTTCGGGAAATGGTTCCTTCATCTCATCTTCGGATCACAAGGATGAACCATGGATCATCAGCAGGCTCAAGTCGCAAGGCTGGGTCATACGACTTGCAGCTCTGCAAGATCGTTTCAAAAGGTTTCAAAGGGATCATCGGATCAAAATGGAGGTTTCCTAAACTGGGGGCAGCCCCAAATCAAAATTGGACCATTTTAGGATGAAGACCCATGGTGACTTGGGGTCCCACATAAGAATCCCCCATGGCTGTGACCTTTGCCAGCCAAGGCTGGAAAGGCGGCAGCTATCTCCTGAGCATTGCGCCATTGTAGACCAAATGCCCACACGCCAGAAACAAGACCTTGTCGAACATGGCCTGGGGCCGCATCGGGAAGGGCAAATGGCAGATCCCGTCTAGAAAAAATGAATGTCATTGGGGGATCATCATCCAATGTCCATAAATAAGCATCAACAAACATATGTCGAAACCACGCAGATTTTGTTTTGGACATATGGTGTTGAAGGATCTGAAGATGAATTCCCCTACAGGAGCATGGTATTGCTCTGTATTGCCACTCTCGAAGAACCTTCAGAACAAAGTGAATTTGAGCTGGTTAGCCCATTCCCCATCAAAACTAATGGCAACAGGGAACATCACCCACTACCCTCCCTGGGGCCTGGGAGCCCATCGTGAATGGTTAGTAGCCCTTTAATATAGTTAATCCATCCAACTGAGATTTCTCATTCATCTAGTGTGGATAACCCACTACCTTAAGAAGTGGTGCCCCCCAGTTATCATTCGCTAAAAATACCTATTAATGTATCTATATCTATATCTAGATCTATATATATATATACATATCTACTATACACCTCAAATATGGTCAGATTTGTCAACTAACTTAGCATTCACCATGGGTGGCCCTTTTGGAACTAGCCAGGTAGCCTAGGATTAAAATCTGAAGTTCTAGGTTTTCTCAAACACACCTAGGGTTATACTACATATACCGATAATATCCCATTGGTGAAGTTTTCACTCCAAAAAATATGGTCTATGATACTTATAACTAATTAACTACCTGATTGGTGGTATACCCACCCCTCTGAAAAATATGACTTCGTCAGTTGGGATGATGACATCCCCAATATGATGGAAAGTCATAAAAATCATGTTCTAAACCACCCAACAGTGTATATAGCGATTATATCCCATTAAATCACCATTGGTGTTGGTTAAATCCTGATCTTTCTGAACTCCCATAACATGCCCAATTTAATCCACCGGTGGCATGAACTTGGCTTGTCTCATTAGACTCCACAATTTTCCCACTTCACTATAGGCCATAGCACAGTGCTTTTTTCCTCCTAGTCAAGTTTATATCCCATGATCCCATGATTTTCCAACATGAAACTGCTTCAACCAGCCCTTCAACCAGCCATGTCAAGCTGCTACAATGGCTTGTCTCGGCTGATGTATGGTACAGGCCACCACATGGCCTGCTCGCGCCAGTGCTCGGATGCTCTCCATGACGCACAGAGCCTCCAAAAAATCCCGTTGGACCATGAGGACTGTCCGTTGAACCATCCAAAAATGGGATGACACCATGTAAAAAAAGGGGGATTGAAACGTCAAAAAATTGGGCTTCAACCATGAACACAATTTCACTTGGACACGCAAGATGGAAGCTTGTACCATCCAAACTTGAAGATACCCAGGAACATCATGTCGAAAACTATGGGGATTACTGGGTCTCTTCTCTTATGTTTTTGGAAGCCACGCTGTTGCTATTGACAGTGGTGTCCTCTAAATTCTGAAGTTGCAATTCTGTAAATGGAGTGTGTAAACAGGTCCTTTGAGCCCGATGAACCAGGTTATGAGAGATGACAATCTTAGATATTTTGACTATGATGTTTCAATTATCCGCTATTGTGCCTAAAAACATATTTTTTTAAATATATTTAATAAGATCCCGATAGACAGTAAGTATGATATCAGGGCAATTCAGCCTCCAGCAGCAATGTAGACGTCAATTGGGCTCATCATCCTACCGTTTGTCAGAGATAATTAGTGTAACAGTCAAGTTACAAGGTCATCCCACCATTTTGAACGAGATTCCGGAGATGTAAATAAACCAAATTTATATTTCCATGTATTTATATATAATTGTATATATATAGTTATATACAAATGTGTATATATATATATATTCCACACGATTTTCTACACTTGGTCTCCTAATCCCACAGGGCGACCATTTTGTACAACGTCCGAGGCACTGAAAAGGCATCCAATCCACTGGTCGGTTCATCCAAGAAAACCAAGGGAGGCGAATGCACAACACCTGCCAAACGCAGGATTTCACTAGCAATGGAGTGGTTTTACTGGGAAAATCTACTGGAATCTCTGTTTTATATTTTTATTCTTTTACGATTTCCCTATTAAAGAGATGTAAATACAGTCAATACAGGTTTCCTGCTTTCCGATTTCATCTGTTTCCTTCAACCTCAACGAATCCAACAATTGGAGGATCAACTTGAGGATCAACTGACCGAAAGTGACCCAAGTGACGGCTTTGGGCTCGTGGAGCTGCCCAGCCATAAGACAGTTCCTTCAGCCGAAACACAGTTCCTTTCCAGTTATTTCAAATCAGCAAAAAGGATGTCCGAATGATTTTCTGTGATTTTCCCATATTTCCCAATTCAAATCTCCATTTAGTTCGATGATGTTCCCAACCATAAACTTCCATCTAGTTCAGGGAGTTCCGGTACCACCATTTTAGGAACCCCCCTCAGCCATCTCCCCATAGGGTTTTTCCGTACTACAACCTCCACACCAGGCCCCACCTGCCGCGATGTTCAACCGCCGGCGCTCGCCCCCCGAGAGGCCGCGGATGCTGAAGCCCCCCGGGAGGCGACCCCCGACGAACTTGGCCTCCTGCAGTGATCGAGGCTGAAATGGTGGACTTATGGGGGACTTGATTGGAACATATGGGAAAATCATGGTGTTTTTAGTGACTTCAATGGGAAAATATGGGAACATTATGATGGGAACTAAATGTTGAGTGACTTCATCGTGGTTTTTTTTGGGACTAAAGTGGGATTTAATGGGTCTTAATGGGACTTAATGATGGTTTCATCGTGTATGGAGATTTCAATGGGATTATATGGGAAAATGATCGAACTAAATGGAACTTAAGGGGACTTGGAAATGGCGGTTTAATGGTGCTTAATGTGAAGTTTCGGTTACTATAGATACATCTGCCAAAAACTATAGTTGAGTCTGTTTGAACATGGGCTATATCCCTCTGATCCAAATAGAAGTTTTGATGGGAAAAATATCATACTAGGGATATCAGCGGGATATCCTATTTTCAGACAAAGCCCTCTATGGAGAAGGAAGGGATCACGCCAACTTCGGATATATGATAAATAAACCCCGGGACTATTGAAATGGGGAAACCATTTTCGGAGTACATTATCGCTGCTTGTGGGGGTACTCCTAATTATTGTAATCAATTAGTATTGTTTATTCTGGGGTTGGCATTATGGATTTAACACACACACACATATATATATATGTATATATATATATGTATATATATAGTGAACCCAATCATCAAGATCGCGGATTTATATAATCAAAATCCACGGAACGAAGATCTACTTGCAGGTGCAGTTGGGCTTATTTATACATGGGTATAACATGGACATAACACCAGAAGTTGGTAATATAATATATCATCATTGTGGCCATGTACACACCTCATTAAGTGGAACTGAGTCACTGCACCCTCGAGTGAGTTTGGATTTCATGCACGGGGATTCTTAATTACAAAATGCACTAAGAGGGACATCCAAATATGAGAAATCAGCAAATCTATTGCTATTATTCTATCTAGCCAAAATTTGGATGTGAGCTAAAACAAATGAGTATTGAATATTGAAGCAAGGAGAATGGGGAAAAAACTACCAATCAATCCAGCCAACCGGATTTTACAACAAAAACAGGGAGCCTTCATTTGCCAACAAAACCATGGATCTTTATTACAGCAATACGGATCTGATCAACACTATAAGTCAATTCGTAGCTCCTTGCCTCCCCGTACTAAAAAAGGAATATAGATAGCCCTAGCTCCGAACCGCTCCATTCACCAATGGCATGGTTGGTTACTGGCATGCTTTGTTGATGTTCATTATAATATACATATACATATATATTTATGTACATATGTATATATATATATATATATGTATATTTCTATACATCTACATATGGTATATATCTATATTCCAATGATAGATGGTGAATTCCCCATTTCTATGCCATTCTCAGATCTATCAACACCCGTTTGGTGACTCACCTTGTCCGCGAGGCCCACGGACTGCAAGCGCTCCGAGACGGCCTTTTGACCTGGCTGTGGGACCTGGATGGCTTTCTAAGGGAAAATCCTATCAAAATGGATGATTTTTGGGGTACCCCTATTTTAGGAAACCTCCCACACATACATATATATATATGTCCATATATATATATATATATGTACATATATATATATATATGTGTGAAAACATATCATATATGAAAATACTGGGATGTCTAACTAGTTCTAATTACGCATATATGCACGTGCCTGCGGACGTTACACCAAAATTTATTACTATGCAGCACTAACATCATCGATTAATCAACTCATCATGGGTTACAACCAACCAACGATATAAGTAAATCATAATATTTTACTAACCTGAATCTTGCGGCCATTTGGGGATGATTTCCCAAAAAAAATCCATGATTCCAGGGTTCGGTCGCGACGTGAGGTCGTTATAATTTACCCAGAACGATGGTGATGGTGATCCAACATGGTGATTCCAAATCCAGGGCCCAGTGTTCGCCAATGGACCAGCCCTGGTCACCTGGTTTTTATCAGAAAATCCCTGTGTAGCCTCCAGCAAATGTTCACCAAAAAAAACATCTTATTGGACACCCAATCATTTACCCTCTGGTAAAGTTGGTAAACATATGTAAACATACAAACAGCTATTGAAAATGGTCATTTATAGTTGATTTACCCATTGAACACGGTGATTTTCCATAGTTATGTTAGTTTACCAAAGGGTATCATGAGATCATTTCACTTCCTCAGCTTTCCCATGGCTTTCCAAACATAGTCTGTGGTGAACTGGCTGGTAGCGTTCCAGGGCAGTGGCAAAGAATTCACCATAGACCATGCTGCTTCACAATGTTTCCCCGTCAAAATTGCCAAAGTTAATATCCAAAAAAATCACACCAACCTACCATTCCCATCTATTCCCCAAAAAATGAAGCACCTGGCCCTGACATCCAGGGCCCAACCCTGGAAACCACAGGTCCGAGCAGCGCATCTTCTTAGGAACCTGTTTCGGCATGGTCAAGTCGGCATAGAACTCCACGGTTTCTCCAACCTCGACATAAGGTGACGCTGGGTGCAGAGCTGGGGATGAAAAACACATCTTTTCAATTGTACATATGTGTTGCTAGATTCATGTCGTCTTATGTACATGTAATATGTATTAATATGTAAGATACCAGAAGCAGGGTGGTAACGATATATCATTTGGATCTAGGTCCAGGTGATGAACAACAAAAACAGATGGACAAGTCACAGGTATCACCTCTTCAAGATGCGCAGTGGTTTGATCCAAATTCAGAGCAGCCACACATGGACAAACTGCTATTAAAAAGTGGTCCACACATGGTTAATCATGGTTAATAGTGGTTTGTAATTCAGAGCAGTCTAATAATGATTAATAGTGGTATTTTGGCGGATTTTGTTTCCACCGTGTCTTTTTTTATGTGGGCAAACAAGGGATGCTTGTCAAGGGGTCATGCATTGAATGGACACCAAAGTCCAGAATAGAAAAAGTTGGATAATTACTCTGCAATGAATTTATAGTGTATGTTCCTTCGCTCATTGGACAAAAAATAGTATCAAATTTGCGGAAAACATCACACCATTCACCATTACTAACCACTATTAATTAACCATTGTTAGTAAGCATCTATCTGTTGACCCATTATTAAACCATTATTTACCAATAAGTCACTAAGTCAGTGTTAACCCACTATCAACCCACTATATGAACCATTCACCATCCGCTTCAACTTCGCCGGAACACCGTATTTGTCGAGACCAAGTTCTCTTCCTGCGCCAAAAGTGGTGACGTTTGGTCCCGCCTGTGGTGTTTGTTGTTTTTTTAGCTCATGCAAATCCGACAAATGCAAAGAGATCTAGCATAAAAATCCATACATCCTATGGTCTCTGGTTATCCTGTTAATATAGTTAAATCTAAATAAATAGACCTTAGTTAGCAATAAATATCCAACATCAATTTCCAAATACCTTACTAGGCTAAATGGACCTACCATAAATATCCAAAAGCTCTAGTTAGCCTAGTTACAGTATAGAGAAACTTAGTTAAGTACCGGGCACCACCTGGTACAAATCCTTACTCATCATCTGTTAGGGTGACGTGGTCCTGCGGAACGTAGGCGGAAGCCAAGAAGAAATGCTCGTCCTGGGCACGGCCGTTGACATAGACTTTGCCTTGGCGCAATCCGGGCGTTCCATTGGTGCCATCGACTTCAGGCTTGGATGTGTGCGTCATGGATGGTGATCGTGCCAGAAGTCTACTTAGGATGGACAAGTGAAAACAGAGTTGCAACGTGGTCACTTTGGGCGACAAAGTTATCAAGCTTCTTGTAATGACTGATTCATGGGACAGGGGCTCGTGTCCTGAGCCTGGAACATGTAAACAGGATGTACCAGGTCATACTGCCTTGAACAAACATTGAGATCATCCGTTCCGAAACAACCATTCATCATTCAGCATACCATCTGGGAGTTAAAACCTGGCAAAGAGAAATTCCAACGCTCCATAGGAAACATGGAGAAACATCCATGAATAGGAACTATCGCAACCATTCCCATCAGAAATGCTGCCGAACGCGCACCTGAAACATCTCCCAAGGTCTTCCGATTTGTCAGTGTGTCCTGTCGGGAAGAGGCTTGGTTGCATAGATACTGTGTATAGACAAAGGCTAGTGCAACTATACCGTACAGATCCGTACAGGGTATACCAAATTCGAATAAATTTGAAGCTTGGGCAATGGACATTTGTTTTATGACATATAAAGTAAATCACTCCAGGAAGCTAATTTCAAGATTTTGTTCAATGATTGCCAATTATTTTAAGATGGTTTTGATATGTTTTGATATGACTTTAAGATATTAGGTCGATACGCTTTGAATGTGAGGTTATGATTTCGATATGGTGTTGGTATGTTTTTGATATGGTTTTGGTTATGGTTTGGATCTGGCAAATATGGTTTTGAATATGATTTTGATATGGTTTGATACGGTTTTGATACGATTTTGATATTATTTTTTGAAGGTTCCGGTGGGTTGGTTTGAAAAAAGGAAACAGGATAAGAGCAGGGGCAGGCTTTTGGTCGATTTCTCCAAGGTTTTTGGGTTTTGATATGATTTTGATATGGTTTTGCTGCGGTTTTGATGCGATTTTGAGGCGATGTTGATATGATTCTGATATGTTTTCAAGTTCTGTTCGCAATTTTGACCCATATCAAAATCATTCCTGAAACCATGTCAAAATCATGACTGCATAACTAGGCCACAAACAAATCATAACAACACATCACATCTGAATCGTTGAAAAACCTCCATCCTAGAGTTAGAGGCTTCTGATGTTATTACTTTGGGACATTCTCGGTGAAAAAACACCAGGGTTACACTGATTTTGGCAGTCTATTAAAAGTGCTGGAGACCTCAGGGCTGGAACTCAGCCCGATGTTCTCCCAAAAACATCCTCAAACCATCCTGACACCACGAATAAACGTATGAATACTCGTATTATAAATCATGTTTAGTTCTTTATATATATATGTATATACAGATAGATAGCAATGAACCCCGCCAAAGCAACACTATTAGACAAGTTCATGAACGAGGGGGAACCTTGGAATTTCAACAACAACCAAATGCATATATGTTCTTTATGTGCAACTTGCTCTACCTTGGTTTTATTCAGCATGTCCTCCATCTTGCCAATGAACTATTCATATATCCATCATGGTTTCTTCTCTCCTCCTGTTACTGTTGGTCACAGGGGGTAAAACTCATATGTAGCCCCATGATATGTTTCTTCTAGCTGACATTGCTCATACCAACGTTGTCCACCTCATACGGTATCACGATTAAGCATCTTACCCTAGAACATCCTGCAAAATCCTGAAGTATGTCACTACATAATGAATACTATTCTATGCACATTAATGTGAGATGTCTTACCATTTTCCTTCATCAGAATACTGGAAATTTATATAACATAACCATGGGAGATACAGTACCCTTTTTCAGAAACGGCCAATCAGCGAATGAAGAAACGGTCATGACTTGCCACGTTGGATTCCCGCAGGGTCAATCCCATCCGCCAGTCAAATGTGCAAAGGGCACGGATTAGCGACCCGGAGGCTTCGCGTCCACGGAAAAAGGTGACTGTAGCCATATTTTGGACCATTTGAACACCATTAAAGCACCATTCAACTAACATTAAATCGCCATTAAACTAACATGAAACCACCATTTTTATCCATTTTTTTCCGTTGAACTCCCCTAAAATTGGTCCAGCAGAGTGCTTTTGCCAGCACCAGAGGCGCCCATGATGGCCATCATGCATCCACCTCGCAGGATGTGCAGCCAAACGTGGCTGCTTTGTCATGGGACATCATGGGACATCATAGAATCTTATAAATAAATATATATATATATAATATGTATATCATTAATAATACCTATATATATAATTATATATATACATGTGTATAAATTATTTATAAGATGTGTGTGTAAACATATACCATTTCCCATCTTTCTTTTCAAAAAATGGGGCCTTTCCAATGTGAAACGCACTCAACATCCGGCTTATCAAACATGGCTTGCTGAAAGCGAACACCTCCATTTAGTTCACGGATTTCCCTCCTTGCCATGATTGATTGCCAAAGGGTATATATTAAAGTTTGTGTTATGGCCGGCACAAACACACATATTATACACTTATACACTTATACATGTATACATATATACAAATATACATATATACATATAGACACATATATACATATATATATACATATATATACATATATATACATATATATACATATATATACATATATATACACACATATATATATACATATAAATATATACATATATATACAAATATACACATATATATACATATACATACATACATATATATACACATACATACACATACATACATACATACATATATATACACATATATATACATATATTTATATATTTATATATGTATATACGTATATATATATGTATGTATATATATATTGACAAACCATACATACACATGAAACAATACACATGGCCCATGGCTGACACTTGTGAATTTAACAACAAATTAAGAAATTGGAGCAGCATGATTAGTATAACATATATGATGCAGTCATATGCAGTCTACAAACTAAACCAATTTTCCCACATCTCAATCTTTACAAGGTGAGGACCCCAGTGATGTTTGTTGCTTTATAGCCCCATTAAATATAGTTATATCATCCATCAACCATAATTAACCAAGTTATGTGCATCAACTTCGCTATCACAAACCAATAACCAGCTCTAGATTCCGTGAAATTCTCATAGTTTTCTTATTTTTTCTTGGTTAGATCACCACTTTCCAATGGTTTGTACTTTCCATCCCTATCCTGGTTGGTTCACAAAGCGCCTTCCACGTAGCCTGATTGGCGATGCAACGTGATGCGCCGACCATGGGGAGTGCGGTAGGCCACTTCGAGGTCCTGAGAGCGTCGCGTTCAGTTGATGAAGGTTGGGTTAGAACTAAGGATCACTGGGGCTTCTGGTAGTTATACACTCTGGTTATTTAACATAGCTATGGAAATCACTATGTTTAAGAGGTAAACCATCTATTTCTATGGGCCATTTTCCATGGCTATGTTAAATAACCAAATGGTAACTGGAGGAAATGGGGTAAATCAACACACATAACCATGGTAATAACCAGGGTTTTGGAGATGTTTATGGTAGTTTTCTAAGTTGTGAATATGTGGAATTTCCCTAAACCAATAATGGTGTGTGTGTGTGTGCAACCGAAAGTTTGATATGTTTCGGGCGGGTGTTCCATAATGGTGTGTGTAAATCAACAAACATCATCGGGGCCCACCTGGTAGAACAACGGCTGCCCGTTGGCAATTTGACATATAGCCATAGAAAATGGTCCATGTATATTTACATAGTAAGCATGTTGACTTGTCAAGAGCTGTACTTATGGTAAAACCGGCATCATAATACATGTTCAGCAATCCAACATGTTTATCAAATGATGACCCATTCACAGTCTTCCAAGCTCCATATGCATATATGTGTATATATATATATATGTGTGTGTATATATGTATATACATACATATTATGTAAAGGCAGGCTCTATCTTAGTTGGGGGCCTTGTAAGGGACATTGGACAGGACAGTTTTTACCCAAATGTAGGGGTTATCGTGTACATGGTTCGGTTCTTGGGGTTGACAGCCATCCGCATCAACAGCTGATCTTCGAGACCCTCCATCTCTTAAGCTGCACATCCCATGTGAACAAAAAATGCATTTAGGTACCAAGATGAGCCAGGTTACAGTTTTGATCCGTCTTGATGGTTATGTTCAAAAGCAATTCTTGATGGTAACAACGACCCGTCAGCAGCGAAAGTTGATGACCTTCTTGCTTAGAAGGTGATGGCGTGATGCTTTTCCATGCTTTTCCTACACTATACCATAAACTACGGTTTTCTTCCATTTTCTAACCTATAACAGAAACATCCAGAAACTATAGTTCAACGCCGATGTTTGATGCTATCATCCACCAGTCCCAGCCCTTGAGCCCAGGCACCTGCCAACTCAGGGTGCAAAAAGGCACTGGGAAGGAGAGCTGGCGCTTTGCTTGCATGGCATGTAGGATCTGGGTACCTGGGCGGGCCTATGGGATGTCAAAAATCATGGCTCAAGAATAATCATCGCTTAATAGTGCTTAATCATTGGTAGATAATGGTAATATTGGTGAATGATAATAAATGATAATACTCGATAACAATACATATGCTGGATACTTAATGGATCATAATGGATCATAATCATAACGGGGTTGTGAATGGGAACGCTACCCTCCGGTGTGATCAACAGTGGCTAGCTGGAAAATCGTATCGGAAAAATAACATCTACAAAAATAGAGGTTTTCCATTTCCATGTTTCATTACCAAAGGCTAAAGAAAAATCGATGTACATTGGAAATTGGATAAAACTGGATCAAATGGGGAACAGTTACAGTACCCACCCCCGAATCTAAGGCAAACCATCAAAATGGACAAATTCTTCCAAACAATGCCATATTCTCAGCACATTTTCAGGCAGACCCGGCTTGGTGAGGTTTGCCCCCCAATTCACGACATTGGCCCAAGCAAGAGTCAAAGCCTCCCAAGTTATCATACAAGTTCTACCAGGCTCCCGTATGTCTCAATTGCGCCGGGTGTCTGATCTGCAAGGCATCGACACCATTCTCCGTGGAAACGGAGGAGAGCGAACTCATGGCGAGGTGGAAAGCAACCGATGGTGGGCAACGACAACAGCGGGGCTTTGTTGAAGCTGCTCTTGGGGCTCTGTTGGTCTTAAGAGGCTTGAACGGCAGCCCACTTGCGGGCGGGGCGTGTGAAGGATGACTGGTTTTCAAGGTTATTTATCCCATGACAAATAGCGAAAAACATCTGAAAACTGTCGGGGGTATTCTTTCCAAACGCGGGAAACTCAGCGCATCCGAGCCAGTTGGATGCAATTGGGTAGGTGATACCCAGGTGATGCAAGCGCAGGGTTTTGCACTATTTTGGTGGCTTCAGCAGCCACACAGGAAGCTTGGGAACATTATGGAACACTATGGAACATTATGGAGCATTATGGAACATGGAACATTACGGAACATTATGGAACATTGTGATGATGGTAAGCCATTCTGTTAGCAGAGAGGGCAGATTTTGTTGATTGGTTACAGAGGCTCTTCAAGGTTTGCTGGTGCTGCGCTAGAGCCAAATGCAGGACGCGCACCTGGGATCCTGGGCACAGCCTTATGGTTAATCCAAGTCACCACATGAATACACCCATCAATTCTCAAAAAACATGAAGCATCATGGAACCCAAAATCATCCCAAAATCACCAAAAAAAGATGGTTTTTCCCAGTACTTGCAGGATCACCCCAGGAATCGTAACTGGTTAATAACACTTAGTATGTCACCATTCAGTGGGTTCTCCCATTTATAACTGGGTGAAGTAACCCCCACTCACCAATTATGAAATAATATAAATAATGATTGGGATCCACCATTACTATCCATTAATTGCTATGATTCAAACAATGATTTCTACCTGGTACGTACTAACATCAATTATTATGGGAATTCCAGAATCCTAAACTGGAGAATTCAATGGGAATTCCAGGATCCTAATTCTTGGAGGTACTGCACCATGTAAAGCCATGATCTTTGTTTCTTTTCCCCTTACATAGCCCTATTTCTGGACCTTATATATTGTAGGTGTTGATCAATTATTATGATGATCAAAATATTGTTCATCCCACCAATTATGAAATAATGATTGGGATCCACAATTAATATTCATTAATTGGTATGATTTCAAAATGGTTTCTACTTGGTACTAACATCAATTATTATGATGATTATGATTATTTTCATGATCAACACTTGGTACTAACAATCAAAATAATCATTTTGTAACTATGTTCATAACAATAATTGATAAGATGATTATGATTACTCTCTGGTAAATTAACAGTTCGACCCTGAAAAAACACCAACTGTTAGTGGTTTCACTAATCTTCCAACCCCGATGACTGGCAGGACCCCTCCAGGGATGATCCCCAAGGATATTCCACCGACGCACCTGCTAGGCCCAAGATCCTCCAGGACCTCGCCGCCATGGGAGTGCTTGGAGCTGCGGTGCGCATCATATATGTTTTTTTTTTTCTATAGATCTACTTAATATGAGGTTGTTACTATAGAAAATATGTATAGCATATTTTAGCTGTCTATTCTATTCATGCAAGATTTAAGTGTGCCGGCAACTTTGAATCAGAGTCTAAAAACGGAATTGTTACGATGTACGAAAACTAACTTAGAGTGCTAAGATGATAAGATAAGATCATATGATACCCAGTGTAGCCATGTAGCAATGTAGCACGGCAAATCATATTTTTCTTATCCTAATGAAAATGTGACATCTTTCTTTGTTTGTAAATTCAACATGCCTGATACCCTCTGGTAATTCAACAACTTTGGAAAACATCATTTTGATTGCTATATCATGCTAGATCATCTATACATGGGACGTGTTCCATATAGGAAAATCACAATTTAAAATAGGTAAATCCTGGAACCACGATTTTCCGTTGATCCCAACGAACCTTGAGATAAGGAAAGCCATGGATTGTCCATATCTTATTGTACTGGAAGGTACGAATTATAAAGCCACAACTCAGATAAATGGCATGAATGGTCCGAGAAAATTGCCATAGTGCCTTGCTCCCCAATTGCACAGGATTTTGCCAAACCGTTTCGGCAAACCCCTTCCTGGCAACCCTCACCTCTTCAAAGTCATCCTCCTTCAAGGCCTTGTACTGATCCGTCCATTCCTGGTCCCTGCCCGGCGCCAGCAATGGATTGGTTTAGGTAAAAATGACAGGACCATTTTTTGACATCCAAATGGAGGGTAATTCCCAAAAGAGGTGTCCCTTGAACCAACTCTCGGATTTACAAGTTCAAACCATTCCCCAGTAGATACCTGGCATTTGCATATCTTTTGCCGCTTCGTATATATTTCAATTCACAGCGAATTAAAAATAGATAGTGCAAACTACCCACCCAAGGGTTTCCCAGGCATGGCCTGTTGCGCTGAGATATTCGCCTGTGCGCTGCGGTGGAGGGTTGTTTCACAAAGATATCAGTTTCCCAGAGTTCAAATTTGGTCTGGTGGTTTACAAGTAGACTAGCGGCTAGGTGAACTGTAGGATTGACGGTGGACATACCAACTAACTGGCCAGGGAGACCCGACTAAAATCTGGACACATAACAGAATGGAATGTAGGAGCTGGTGCCACTAGCATCCGCTAGCTGTTCCAATGGACAAACTGGTGGCTTTATTGACGTCTCTCATTTCAGCTCGAATAGCCCCGTTTTCATCTGTTCATTTCTTATCTGAGGAAGTGTAATCCAATACTCAAAACAAAACAAAACTAAACAACACCATTAGTCATTAGTCTTGTCATTGATATGAAATATATATATATATATGTATAGATAGATATAGACACCAAAAGCAAAAGCGCAGGACACCCCAAGCAGGTTGGATGCTCCAAAAATCTCCAAACCATCAGCAATCCGCAGCTTTGGATTGCCGCACCTGGACACCACGGTATAAGAGATTACACCCAGGAGCGAAATGACCACCCCCAGGCCATTCAGAAATGTCATAGGCTTGCTGAAGAGCAAGGCGCCACAGCCTGGAATCGGCTTGGGAAACGCCAAACAACGAGGCTTTCCTGTAACTTGTCCCTTTAAGCTGGGAATGGGCTCCTAAACCATCCTAAACCGCTATAAATAGTTGCACATCTAGTGGGTATACATTGCAAAGGGCAATCAAACCTTCGTTTGCGGTGTCCCTTTATATTCGTACAAAGACAGAGATGAACGAAAAATATCGCAACATCCCTTCGGCTTTCTTCATGTGCTTCTTGGTTACAACTACCAAGCTGCAACAAAAAGGGCCCGTCAACACGAGATTTCTCGGATTTCCTGCCGCTGTTCCCTGTTCGGCTCATCTGAGTTCCGCAACAAATGGTGCCCAAACGGCGAAGGATGTCAGTGACCTGGGCGTGGAAATGAGGCACCCTCAAATAGCCATTGAAATAGGGATAATGATGATTAACCAGTGGATTAACCGAGGTACCAATTTTTCAGATAAACCCATCAAAAACAAACGAAAATCACTCAGATACCTTGCAGTTGGGGGTGGTTGTTCAATGCGATTTTATGGTAATCCACGACTTGGATGATTTGGGGTACCATCATTTTAAGAAACCTCTAGGTGGAGGGTTGGGAAACTGTTACACTTTCCTTTTTGTTCTTTTTGGATCAGGGTCAAAAAATGAAAGTTGGAGTACGTATTAGACCACCATAATATCCATAATTTGACAAAACACATACAAAAACATGATTTTCCTTTAAATTCAATTCAGGAACTATATATATAATATATTATATATATATAATATCATTTAAGCCATTCCTTACTAAATCTGCTTAAGTAATCCATTACAGCATTAAACCAACAAACAACCAACTACACTTGCACATCCTGACAGCTCCAACCTTTGCAATCATCACACCTGGGGCTTGTTGAATCAACGTGGTCCCGAAGATATTAAAGAAATCGATCTTGAAAGGATCTTGAATTGGATTATATATGTCAAGTCCAATTACCCTAGATAAATAAGGATAAAATCTGATGTACATCATGTACAGCCCAATCTGTCTTGACCCAGCTTGACCAAAGAAAAGAACTGCCTAGACCCTCAATTGACACACAAAGAAGGTTACACCAACATGCCGGCACTTTGACATTGTTCGTCATGAGTACTTTGACGATGATATACGCAAGAAAGATTTCTAGGAGCAACTCTTACTGTAAAGTGATTATTTCATTTTATGAAAACAAATACCCTCTCTGAACCATGACGATAGGCAATCCCCAATAAATGGAGGTTTTAGATGGTTTTAGTGGGAAAATGATCAAACTAAGGGGATTTCCACTTGCTATATTTGACCACGGGAGGGTAAAACAAAATGATGAACACCGGATACAATTCCTTTCTGCCAGCCTTCCCACCTGCGGCTGCCCAACTAAGTCACCACACACTGAAGGCCAGGGGATTGCACAGTGCTACGAAAAGAAAATTGAAGGTGTATTCGACCTGGGGTTGCGGTGTCTGATCCCAGAGGCTACTTTTGTCAATTGTGATGGGAGTAATGATCAATGTATACCCTCCGCTAATCCAAATGTGGGAAAAATCCTCTATGAAGGTTTTCATGGGAGAATAGAATTGGTAACTTCAATTTGCTGAAAATGGAAAAATCGACGACGATTCCCAATAATCGACTTGAAGGTAGATCAACCAGTTGGATCCCCCCAAACAAATACATTTCCAGCAACACCTATATATATAATTATTATATATACATACATACATTACATATATATATGTATGTATATATATGTATATGTATATATATATATATTTAAATAAATATGTAATGTATATATTATATATATAATAATATAAGTGCGGGCAATATCGAAGGATACAGTCTATATCCCCACTAGTTGGATGGTCACCCTCCGACCCTGGAAAATTCCCATAAGCGATCATCCGGGGTGTGTGCAAAGAGTCTTGGGGAGTGGTGATTGGCTGCACTTCAGGTGCATCAAAAAACCATGGGATGCTTCAGGTGGTTGATTGGATTACCCTGAAGGTCCATTATTTGTTGGCTCTACCATCTCTACCTATCTATCAGTCTCTTGGTCTGTCTATCTATCTGTATGTGGAATGCATATGTAATTAACATCCACGGTCTTATTGCTAACATATCATAGGATTCTTTCAAAAATCATTGACTCTACACCCATATTTTGGCCCCACAATTCTGCAGAAAGAAGCATTACTTATTTCACCACCCCGAAAAGCTTGGCTCAGGATGCTTCCCTCAATTCTAAGCATAGTCTTTTGGTCACACATGTATCAGCATCTTTTGGTTGCAAAATCCGTGCAGTTATGGCCCTTTACCACCTATAACTGGTTATAAATGGGTGTTTATCACTCCATAAATGGGCAAAAAAACTGACTTACAACTGTTTTTTTCGTGCCATAACTGTGGCTAAACATATGTTTTTTTTTGAAAGTTCCATCCACCAGGAGCCCGCAACGTGGTAAGCCAGGGCTGCCATAGCAACCACCTGAGGCTGCCATAGCATCTCTTGATTCAGTGAGGACATGGGGATAGCTCGGAGGATTTTATGGGCAAATCATGGTTTGTTTATGTTTGTTTAGTGGTTAGTAATGGTTAATCATGGTGAATCATTGATAATAATGAATACTTAATAAATCTTAATGGTATATTAATTTATAAAATGGGATATTCTAACGGCTGAAATGATATGCCCTCAATCAAACGTGGCTGCTCCGGGGCGCTGTTCCATTTTTAAGCGGATATGTAATTGTAGCAACTATAGTTATATGGGATATACACCGAACCATTCATATCACCAAGCTATATAAGTGGATATATCCCAACTAATGGAGTTATTACCATGTTTATACAATGTTTATACCCATTTATAACCCCAACCTATGGATATCCCAACTAGGATTCATCCCAAAATTTGGGATGTGAAAAAATGCGTTCTCAGCAATGGACACTGGCGGTTTCAACAGTAGCCAAGAGAAATGAAGTTACAAGCTACCCTCTGGTAAACTAACATAGCAAACTGGAAAATTACAATCTTTAATGGGTAAATCAACTATTTCTATGGCCATTTTCAATAGCTATGTTAAATTACCAGAGGGTATAAGTTACAATGGGGCTACAATGTTGATATGATAGGGGGCAGCCACCGTAAATAGATACTCCATGGCGATATGGGACTGAATAAGAACCAAATTATTGGGATAGTGGATGTAGAAAATCAGCCAGCTTATGGGGATATGAATGAGGATATAATGGGATACATTACCAACAATATGATAACTTGGGTTGTCTGAAAATGTGGCTATACTCCCAATATAGACATATATATATATATACATAACTGCTATCTGGTGTAATTTTAATGGGAGAATGAGGCTTTGAGCCATCGATTACTGGGGTACCATATTTGCAAGTCTCAACCCTGCAAATATCTATACATGTATATACACCACTCGGGAGTCAAAGTCTGTTCATTGCTTATACTTTCCAATAATTGTGATGACTAAAGCTCGAATTAGGCCAGAACTACTCATAAACCATGCATCAAATATTTTGATTGCTTTGCCACTGCTGAACATTTTGGATGTAAAGGTAGGGTCTGAATAATAAGTGGTAATAAGCCACATTTATGAGCTGTATAGTTGTCCATAATTGCAGAAGAAACGCATGGGATACAGAAACTCCAACAGGAACTCTGGGCATTGTCTGATGATCAATCCTGAGGAACGATCATTTCACTGTACTTGGGGGTGGCTTTCAACTAAACTTGTGCTAGCATACTAATGCATGTATGCATGTACAGTACATTTTTTCTTTCTTTGCATACTTTCATTCAAATCTTGGTGTGTTCAATGAAGACATGCCCATCTTGCTGAGTGACCATCTGACAAACCTGTCACAGGGGCAATCTTCCCATTTCGAGCCCATTTAGTGATTTCCCAGCCAGGTTTGATGACGCCGGGGATTTCCCTGCACCAAAAGTGATTATCTCAGGAAATCCCCAAACTGAATATAGATATTTCAATGGGAAATTCAGCTCCTGAATTCCATTGCCCCGATTAAAGGGTATCCATGGCCATCACATCCCGGCCGTCGAAAACCACGCCTTCATTGAGGTTGGGCATGGGTCCTCTTGCGAGAGACTTAGACACGTCGTCACGACTCCACTGCCGTCATCCTACACGCCGGGTGAGGTGCATTAGAAAAACATGGGCCGGAAACGCTTGGGTCATTTTACTTGTTTAAACCCAAGAGAAAAAACGTCAACACATATGTGTATATATATACACATATGATTATATATGTATGTAACCCACACGCGCAGACATGCCACACACACATATATATATATACATATATATATACATGATAAGGGACCAAAACAAGGGTCACAAAGGTGGTCATAAGCAACGGTTATCGCTTTAGGTGGTTCGCTCTATATCGCTTTACATGGTTTTTCGCGTTCTCGCTCAATGTAGTTTGAACGACCGCTCAAATAAGAGCTTCTGCAAGTACCTTTCAGGTCTTTCCTCGTATGTATAAACCAAAAAATATATATATATAGTTGACCTTGACCAATAATATGGATGCTAGGATCTATATAGAGAAAAAACTGGTATGTTACGGTCGTTTTCCTCTGCGATTTTGTACCTCGATAAGTGCCACCACGTCACGAAAAACGATCAGTGGCCAGCTCAGTGAAATTACACTCGTCACGACTTGTCAGGAAAAAAACGGCCGAAAAAGATGCTTTGAGTCATAAAATTCCATGGTTCCATTATCCATATGCTCCATGTATGGAATATTTACCAACATTTACCCCATAAATCACCCAAATGTAGGTAAATATACACATGGAGCATATGGGTTATTGATTATTAAATTATATCCCATTATATCCCATTAAAAACACAGGTTTTTCCCATTAAAATTCGCGATGTTCCAGTCACCACCAGCTGGGGAACTTCTGCAGTTCATCCCAGGATATCCCAGGATATCCCAGCTACAAAGTGGTGCCCCGCAGTGGTGTTTGTTGGTGATAAGTTATAAGCCACATCAAGTAGTTCAGAAAAACCCTCTTGTAAACATACAAAAAGCTATTGAACATGACCATAGAAATAGTGAATTTTCCCACAAATGGTGATTTTCCATAGTTTTTTGTAAACGTTTACCAGAGGGTATCTACTGTAAATCCAATTCTTAACCCTACTCATAAACCATCCTAAACCAATGTTGGGAACAAAATTCGGCGCCAATCTCAAGGCTTTCACCTCCATGGCTCTGGCCCCTGGAAAACCCCTAAAGTGTTTCAACATCTTGAAATCAGTTGAAACAGCCAAAAATGGGTTGAAACATGTAAAAACCAATCAAGGAAGCTGATCCTAAGTCCTAAGCCACCAAACTTAGGTTATGCCAAGCAAAAATCTTGTTTTTCTACGAGTGCCTGGCCTTCGCGTATGACACAGCCAGCAAGGGAAGCGACAACCCAGTGCACACGGTGGCCATCACCGTGAATGCCTGCCATTTGGTCCAAAGGGTATCATCATGGGACCCACAACTAGGCATTATGGGGATTTAACGATAATGGAATTCAACCAACAAACGCTGGGATATGATGGGCAGTTAATCCAAAAACATATGGGGACCATGAGCCATGGGGTATACACTGAATAATACTCCCAACATAGCAACCTACAAACAAATAGAACAGTTTGAAACACGCAGATCATGAGGAAAATAAAAACATCCTGCAAACCCGTTTCCTTTTTTTCGAAGGGTTTTACTTTATATGGATCCATATGCCTGCTATATGGCATGTTAATGCATGCTATAACAACTCATACATGAGGGAAACGTCAGGTGATTCAGATCAAGTACATCCTTAGCAGAGAGGTTAAGCAAACATAAGAAAACAAAGAACTGCTCAATGAACAAAACATGTCAAACAGAGAACTTCAGCAACATATATTGTTGGAATATGATGGAATTAGAATAGCAACATATTGTAATTATCTACAAGCGGAGGGAACCGCAAGGTACCACCTGCTGTCCGGATTCCAAACGGGAACAATGATGGGCAAAGACCATTTAAACATCAAAAAAACATAGCGGCCATGTAATATAATGAAATAAAATAAGTATGTACAGTAGGCACAATACCAAAACCCAAGTTCAGTCAATTTGATTGATTTTCTTGTGTTCCAAAGCAACAGCTGAACTTTGAAGGTTTGACATTTGAATGTCACGTGCGCGTGTACAGTAGTCAAACCGGGGAATATCATTACAAGAAGGGTTTGCTCATATCGTGATGTGAAAATAGATAGCATCTGGACATCGAAGTTGTGGTGTCGTACAGTTTCCAAAAGCATTTTTGGCAGGAACGAAAGAAGGTACAGGATGACTCCATACAATCTCAATGTAATGAGTATAAGAACTATATGTCCCAAATTTGTATCCAAGGTTGTTTTGTTTGTTACTCCTTTCGAAAAGCACTGCTTTGAACTATGGCCAATCAGCCAGATACCCTGCACAAAAATGACAAATTCTTAGCTAGTGAACGTAGATAATCCCATTGATACCAAAAGACTAGAGGATTAGTTTCTACCCAACCGGCCACGGCGTTAGCAAGTACCCATCCCATCCAGGTGATTGACCTACAAACTGGTTTAAATGCAATTTTTCATGACCATATTCCATGATATTTCCATTTATAACCAGTGATGCCCTCTAGTAAACTAAGATAGCTATTGAACATGGCCCATAGAAATAGCTGATTTACCTATTAAAAATTGTGATTTTCCATCGTTTTTTGTATGTTTACCAGAGGGTATCATTTACCTTATGATACTACAGTCTGAAAGTCAGTTGGGATTATGATATTCCCAATATATATATATATATCATATATATATATCATATATATATGGAAAATAAAATTCATGTTCCAGTCACCACCAATCAAATGATATTCCCATTATAAGCAGTGATAATCTTCATGGTTTCCCCGTTTTCCCATGGTTTTCCCATGGTTTTCCCAGGACGCCACGACGCCTCCATCCCGGAGAGCTTCAATTCCTGGATCCGATCCTGCGCCGTCCATACATAGATATTCATATGAAGATATAGGTTATATATAGATATTATAGGTTAATGTAGGTTAATGTAGGCTAATGTAGGTTAATATAGGTTAATATAGGTTGATCATAGATATTAGGAGATACATATTGGGCAGAAAAATGATACAGGGAAACTGATATTTAGCTAATATATTCATATAATACAATTTAAATTGATATTTTACTGAAATTCTACATCAGTGTGACGGTATATTACTGATAATACATATTAATATGAATATATAGGTATTAATAGTATGATAAGTAGAACTGGTATGATGTATATATTAGTAATGTAGAACTGATATATGATAAGTAAATTGATTAATATGAATATATAGGTCACTCATGCACATTAGGAGATACATATTAGGCATGTAACTGATAAGAAAATAATAATGATGATGGATCTCCTAATGATGGGCATATATAATCCATATGAATTGTTTACACGGATCCTTATAATTTAATGCGCCTATAAAAACCCTACGGAAATGAATTGATGACCATCCCCCCAACATGGGTACATAATCCAACATTTTGACCATGGCTCATGTGGGAAGCACAAGAATACGCTACATTTTCTGGACATTTTTTTTGGCACCGCCCTCCCTCCTCAGGGTCAAAGGTGGCAAATGGATTATGGTTTTTCTTTTGATTACCAATGTACCACATTGCGTCCGTAAATTCGCATATGTAAAAACGAATACATCGCAGACATCCCACCCAAGTTGCAGTGATTTTGGTTCTATTACTCATGTCATTATGATCCATAGCCATACCGCCACAGGCATATGCGACCACACCCACAAACTATTTCCATTTGCCCATGCCTACTTCGTCAATCTCCAAACAAATCTGCCGTATCGCATCTACACATGAATGTAAAAATGTAAAGCAATGCGAGTACTATACATCTATCTGTATACATCTGTCTACATATGTATATACACAGAGAGAGATATATATTAATATTATATATACATTTTAATACATACCCTCTGGTTATTTAACATAGCCATGGGAAATGGCCCATAGAAATAGATGGTTTACCGTTCTTAAATATGGTGATTTTCCATGTCTATGTTAAATAACAAGAAGGTATATATGCACACCGCATGCTGGACGATTTTGTTCACTGCGCTGTGAAGGCGGGTGGTTTCCATCCCCAAGGTGCGGGCCTACAAAACGGGCATCCCAGGAAATAGTAAGTGGGTAAGCGAACATATCATAGCCCAGTTTATATCCATATATAAGGCCTATTTTTTAGGCCTATGTAAGGGAATATACACCCAAAATATGGCCTTATATGGTACAGTACCTCCATTTTAGGATCCTGGAATTCCCATTGATTATATGGAACATTCCAATTGGATTTCATGAGTGTATACATATATATATATATATCATTGTCTAACTGATGACTGGGAATGCTCCACAAACTAAGTCATGAATCTAACACTTATTAAGTAAATCGTTATATATATATAGGTTTCCTAAAATAGGGGTACCACCAAATCATCAAATTGAATAAGATTTTCATAGATTTCCAGTATAAACCATCCATTTTGGGGTATCCCATTTATGGAAACCCCCATGATAGATCCCAGTGAGATTAACGACTAAGTCCACAGGAATCTCTCTCTACGGCCATGCCTTGGAAAAAATGTTCAGCAGAGTCTGTGCCATAGAAGAGCCTAGCCTCAGATCCAACAGCAGATCCCATGCCATGACTTGGGGAAACACAATTCGTCCGCTGAATGAGCTGCTAAAAGCTGGTTTGCTGCTATTGTATATGGCAATTGAATTGCTTATTTGAATAGTGCTACGTATATTTTTCATTTTGACCCATTCAACATGCCATAGCTATTTTGTCAATATGAATACCGCAATGTATGCAATAATTATGACAATTTCTGGGGTTGGTAATCTGAGCCGCAGCATGGCATAGCAAGAATGGCGTTGCCATTCCCAAAATGGCAATTATATAGTTCATCTGGGAACGGCAATCCGGCAAACTTGGATTTGCAATCGGACTTTTACAAAGACCGAGCAGCAGATTGAGTTGTGGTGGCTGGCGTTACGGAATTGTCGATGACCATAAGCTGCTGACATCAAAACCACATCCGAACCCGCATAGGACCACTGGCTTTCAGGCGTCGAATTCATTCTTGGAGAAAGGTGACCAACTGGTGGTTTCAACCTACCCCTCTGAAAAATATGACTTCTTCAGTTGGGATTATATAAAATTCCCAAGATATGGAAAGTCATAATCCATTCATGTTCCAAACCACCAACCAGCCAACTGTTCTGTTCTGATTTGGGTGTTTCAAAACCAATCCCCGCACTGTGAATTTCCAAGGCCCATGCGCACACAGCAAACCAAGCCTGAGACAACGACACGAAGCGAAATTCACCTTCCTAACCCCTGGGGTAGTGTTGATTTTTTCATTCCCGCCTGGTAATCAAACATGGCTAGCTGGGAAATCCCTAACGAAATGGAAGCTTTACAGAGAAATTATCCATAAATGATCGACTTTACATTGCAACGTTTGATTATACCGGAAGGCCTTAAAACCACTTCTGGGACGCTTGGTTCTCTCACTCTGTCAACCCCCGGGGCAGTTCCACCTCTTCGCACGTTGTTTTTTTTTGGTTTTCTTCATCACCCAATGGATGGAGAAAAGCAGGCAATACCGGGCATGCATGGGATTGAAAAAGACATGTACATGTTCACCCGCATATAATATAGATATACATCTGCAAATGCAAATCTATAATTTGTACAATGTACAATATACCCCGCCCCCCACCGAAGCAAACAAATACTTTGACACTTTCCAGGCGAAAGGCAACATTTAACTCTATGCCCATCCTATGAAAACATACAGGTACTTCAATATAACTATGGTTTGATATTGGCATAAATAGCAATGTGTAAATTCGAAGATATGCGGAAGCACATGAACAAATCGTATCAGTAAGATAAATATGGATATTTCAAGTGTATTTCAAGTGTATTCCCATCAATATCGAATGCACCTCCGGGACTCCACCCTCACCCTTTGCAACCGCGTTGCAAACTGCACTCCACATCAGTGGCACTAGCAATGGAAACGCCCATGCAAACTGGCCTCAGGTGTGTCTTATGGGGTGAGTGCCCACTGATCAGCGATAAATCAACAGCAACGGGAATATGGACATATTCACCGACAAAACAATGAAGTGAAGCAGCCAATAGAATAAAACCACCAAACATAGGGAATAAAGTGAACAAGACTCGGAATATCTATGGAAGGTTCCCCCAAACATCGATTTTGACCAAAACCATTGGGTTTCCAGCAATGCCGGGGACAATTCGACAATGAGTGGTTGATGATATTAACATCCCTAAACAAAAATGGCAACGGGGTGATGGGTACCCAGTGAGATATCCTTCACGCCTTGAAAAACGAAGCCCTTTAAAGCGATTTTTAAATTGGCATATCAACAAAAATGAGGTGCTTACCAACAAAAGTGTATTTTCTCAATCCCACCAAACCCCTGACAGGGGCTAAGGAAAAAAACATGTATTGATTGATATATCAGAAGGACATTCACCAACAAATGCGTTTGACAAGAACGAATGATTAAGTGATATTAAGTGGCTAGTGGTGGAGCAAAAATATTACCAACAAAAATCATATATTGAGATTGTCTCGGAAAATATTCACCAACAGGGATATCAAGCCACGAGGATTGAGCCGGTCATCTTACATGTTTAATTACCAGTCAAGTCTGTAGAACTAAAGTATATTATGTCAATTTTGTACCCTACAGTATAAAGTTTTTGGAACTCAAGTATGATAACTATATCATTTTTAAAGATATCTTTATATATCATATCCGAAGTTTCACGTCGAAGGTGCACTAGGTCCGACACTGCAAGTCCAAGTGCAGCGATCATCCCAGCACCACATTTCAAACACTACCGGACATGGATGTCCATAAAGAACACAAAGTCATGAGAGAGAGAGATACATAGATCTGGGTAAATCATAATATTACCTGAATTAAGGCCATTTGGGGATGATTTCCCTTATTAACCATGATTCCAGTGAGGTCGCAGTGAGGTCGTTATAATTTACCATATATATATATGCACTAATTATTGACATGTATGTAGGACACTTTCGATTAAACAAATGCGTAGGACAGGTTCATTCAAAAATGCATTGGAGATATCCTAAGTCATGATTTTCGCAGCATTTTGGAATAATATACATTTTTCGGTACTTTCAGGTAGAATTCTCTTTGGAGTATCCTATCTTTGAAGAAAATCTCACGATTTTTGTTAGCCCATTTTGGGTTCCCAGCAGCAGCGATATATAGATCGGCACCTCGAAGCGTTGGCCTCCTCGGAACATCATCACCGTGGACAAAAAACCATGGTGATTTCATAGGGATTTCAACCAGTGATTTACACAACTGGTTAAAATCCCATATAGAATTCCAGCTGGGATTTCATAGGGATTTTTGAGCTTCAGCAGTTTCCATGGTGGATTTATGGGATTCAACCAGGTAAACTTCAAGTGTAATTCTAAATTCCTATACCCTTCAGTATATGTATGTATATATATATATGTATCATAAATTATATAAAAGCGTGTGTATCAATCCCTCATCTTCTTGATTTTTCGTTTGATCCTGAATACTGAAGCCTAATACATCCTAATACTGAAACTCAAAGAGCTTATGCTGCCATGCTAAGGGGTCTTGGCCGTGAGGAAGGAGCGTGTCATCAGTTGACGGGCCAACATGGAAAGACTGAGGAGCCCGGGCGGATTCGACAACACATCACCTCACTGTCGCATAGAAGTTAGCTGAACCAACATGGCTAATTGCCTGAGGTGAAAAAAGGGAGGGGGTTCCAATTATGGTTCCCCCAAAATGGATGGTTTATCATGGTTTATAATGGATATCATTAAAATCGACGATTTGGGATACCCCATTTTTAGGAAACCTCCATGTGTCATTGCCAGGCTAGATCACCAAATCCTATTCACTGGACATGGGCAAGCACTGTGAAGAACTAGAGTGAATCTACCAGGATATCATGAACTGAAGCTGCCTGGTAGTATCTTCGTTCAATTTGGATCGCTCCGTGAGTCTATCGTTCTCCCCCAGTTTTCTGTTCGCTGAGATCCTCCAGCCCCATCCAAGTCCGATATCACAATGAGGTCGCTGCAATCTTCATAATTTACCATCTGGGAATTAAACTAACATAACTATGGAAAATCACCATTTTGAATAGGTAAATCAATTATAAATGGTACATTTTCAAAAGCTATGTAGCAAATTACAAGAGGGTATCTGGATTGCGAAAAAACATCGGCAATTGCATGCCGACTCTTAAGGAACATCGGGTTTCCAGCTTCGTAGTTTCCCAATTTTGGTACACCCGTTTGTGGGTTGGGCTACAGTTTCCAGTGACATCTACAAAAGAAACGGGGCTGTCTGTTGCTTGGTTGTTGAAGTCTGTGTTCCTCGACAACAGGGTATCATTAAAATAGTGGACATCATGGGTAAAACTAATGATGCAACCATCCCCAATATCAGCAGAAATGGATGGTATAAACCCTCCAAAAAGTCCCATCCCCCTAGTGCTAAACATCCCCTTAAACGGTCCCACATAGGTGATTTCATCCCCTACTAAACCATGGTTTCTGGGGGAGCTTTTGAGTATAAAAGGGGGAACAGATTAGAGGTCTATTATTCGGTTTACCGGATTATAGTAACCCCCCAAAATTTCGAAAGGTGTTTCCAGGATGGGAGTTCGATGATGTGTACCTCATAGTTGCAGCTTTCCAACTATTCTATCTATTTGTCTTTTCTATCTATTTGTGGGTTGCATTAATTATGAACCCACAAAAATAGCCCCCCCCCAAAAAGAAGGCACCGAACCGATTGCCGCGCCACGGTGAAAAAGGGGATCAGACTCTTCACCACCTGACGAGGAACAAAAATCACTCAGAAATAACTGGAGCCTCGCCATTAAGGATCTTCTATGAATCGTCGAGTTTTCGTCGGCACCAAGTGCAGGCAACTGATATTGCATGCTACTTGTTTATCCCCCGATATTCAATGGGAATTTCAGGATCCTAAAATGGAGGTTCTGTACCATATTTTTGGCCAGATATTTGAGGTTCCTGAAATGGCCATTGACCCAAGGTATGGTTTGAAGATATGGTAGTCATCGAAAGCCCTCGAAACCTTCCGTGATCCAACTCTTTGAGCATTGCGCTGGGAATGGGGCTAATATGGGTCTATATAAGGAAACTACACCCGTTCACAAATCAGAATCAAAATGAATAAGCCATAAATAAACCCATTCAGTTGGATGGTTTTCCTACTACA
>CAMXCT020000550.1:0-140000 GCA_947184155.2 Cladocopium goreaui | reverse complement strand
CTAGGGCAGCTGGTGCTGCTGTCTTGCTCTTGAAAACATCTTGACGCAGATTTAAAACACCTGATTCTCCAAGTGTGGCCCGGGGGCGCACTGTTTTTTGTTGGGGTAATTTGCTACATAGCTATATGGCACTGAATGGAAATGGATGAAACTGGCCTTTTGTAGATTATTTGCCAAATAAAAAAATGTATAAAAATGTGATTGAATTACCAGAGGTAGTATGCTCGAATGCATATACATTCATGAGTATGAAAATTCGACCCCCAAATCCAAAAGGCTTAATCGGATTTAATCGGTACTAGGTGTCAAAGCAAAACTCGGTGACATAACTACACACACATACACATTTTCAAGAGCAATATCGAAAAATATTCGAATTAGGTAGAGCATGAGTCATCCCATGCATTGCTCAGCAGGGTTTCCTGGCTATCGGCCATGTTCACGAACTAAAGGCATATCTATGGGACGCCTATTGGATAGATTAGATAATATTTTAACAAACAAAAAAACAACAGAATTGGATTTTGTCTCACAATCAGTTTTGAGATCATTTTCATTGAAGGAGTCTGGCACATAGGGATCCTGATTGCTTTGGTTCTCCCCCTCTGAGATACATTGCCAAAAAAAACAAAAAACTATATATCTTTCTGGCTGGCTGCAAAAACACATCATATTTATCATATTGTTTGTAGACACCCATTTATGGCAAAAAGGGTTCAAGTACCAAGCTATGTATCCAGTTGGTTGACCCAATTTATCCAAACATAAATCCTGATTTCTCATGCTTAAATCACCCATGTATCCACCACTTTCCATGGTTCAACCACCGGTGATGAGCCGAACGGAAGAGATCCTGTTGATGCGGCCATGCTTCACACACGCCGTGACCGGGTCGGGGATGGTCCCGCTTGACTTTCCAATTGCTGAAGCTCCCGATACAGCCTGAGCAACGGCGCAACGGCGATTGTGGTCTCGTCACCGGGGGAAAACCCAAAGTGCCAATTCAATGAAGGAATGGGATTGTGGCATATTGTGGCTTCTCACCGGGTATGTTCTTTTTCAACGCTACTATTAGGAGATGGGAGCGACCTTGGCCAGGAATCGATACCTTGATCAAACAAATTTGGAACATGCCCAGTTGAAGAACAAGAAAACATATCTGGCCATATCTGGCTGAGGGTGTTGTGTTTCTGGCAGCAAGTTCAATTCCGGCCGAAGGCGGTGCTATTGCAGAGAGCATCTAGCAACAGGTGTAGTTTGGAATATTTCTGCTGGGGACGCGGCAGGCGGGCGGGTCCCCAGCAGAAATTGCTTGAGCGAGCTCATGGACTCGCTAAGCCGTGTCATCTTGATCTTTTCTTCGCTAATCGAATGTCGAGCACTCATCGTGGCGAATGAAAACCCAGGCCTCTTAGGCGGCCATTTTCTGTTCCGAGGTACCCTCTGGTAAACTAACGTAACTATGGAAAATCACCATTTTCAATGGGAAAATCCACTATAAATGGTGATTTTCCATAGTTATGTTAGTTTACCAGAGGGTAATCATGAAGATGATCGGAATCCACTCCAAAGCGAAGGACCAGAACCAGGGTGATTTGTTGCTCCACCATGCTCCACCTGGCGACCTGTTTGCCAAGGACAGATGCCCAAGGCCCAAGCATTGAATCTCGGAGTTGAGCCATGACAGAAATCAATTTCGTAATGGCTCCAGACCTGAATATGTAAAAAACGCTTGACGTACAACATTGTTTCAAGCTTGATTAGACTTCACCATTTTCCTGGCCAAGGTCAATGTATATACAGTATTTCTAGTGACCCCGCCACTCAAAAAATGACAGTCTCCTTCTCGAGAAATAGAACGTTTCAATGTCCCGCTATAGCTGCACTATTTCTTGATATCGTCAAAGTGACTTCCCTATTTCCGGCACCTCCCGAATTGTTGTCTCCATATGGAACTGGCAGAGGTAAAAACAACCACGCAAATGGTGAAATGTTCGGATTGCGGGTGTTTATGGGTTTTTGGGATAAATTTCAACCAAGTTTGATCCTGTCTTCTGCATTAAATAGCAACACCAAGATGCTCATCTAGCGCCATTCTTCGGCGAAGATCATTGCTTTTGGTCACTGCAGCTGGTCTTAAAGGTTCTGCCTCAGAAGTGGAACCCCCACACGCTGTCGGGTTGAATCAAAGTTCAACTAAAAGACTGGAGATTGGAAGTTTTGATTTGCATCTTCGATACCAACACACCTTGATCCAAGAGGGAGAGGATTAAGCAGCTGCTGGTGAGTAGTGAGGGTATAACGGTATACGGTATACTGTATAACCAACAACTATCGTGCGTGTATGTATTTATAGCTTTACATATATATATATATATATGGTATATACACACGTATACGGTACTTCTCATGTGGGCATGGAACACGACCTCTTATACCATCCACCATATTTCGGGCAAGTGAACATGGTCGGGTGGCCGGTTATGCCAGGAGTGCAGCCCAGTCTCACAGCCTTGTAATTTACTGGAGCCCAAACATGACAATCTTCAAAAAATGTCTTTCAAATGAGCTTTTAAACTTAACTTTCAACAGAAGCCGGTGCTGGTTTCCATCTTCACCTAAAATGGCGCCAAGATTCTGATCGTGCCCGTGCCGTGCTCTTGCCTCAGTATCTGGCTTTCATAGGGATATAAAGCAAATGTAACAAACGATAGACCATTTCAATCCATTTCATGTGGATATAATGGGGATATGAATGGGATATAATGGGGATATAACAAACCAACTCGATATGATGAATTTGAGTGTGTCGGAAAAAATGGGTACATAAATGTAGCCTTTAAATGCCACCTGTAACGGGGAACATGATGATTCACCAGTGGATCTATAGGGGTAGCCTATTTTCAAACAAACACACATGTTGCAAGGGACCGATTTTCCCGGTAAGATCAGGAAAAGTCCAAAACACGTGCTGCATCTTGACAAATGTGTCGCGGACATGGATCATATGTATAAAATCAATACACATATACCAAATACATATGTAGATAGTAGATATATATAAATTATTATAAATTATATATAATTATATATATATATACAGTAAATGCAACATATGCACCTCTTCTCGTCTGAATGTAATGTAGATTTGTTTCATTAAAAAAAAAGCTTGACTTTTTTCCCCTGTTTATATTTGGATGGATGGATACCGTAAGACGCACAGGTTTCCTGCAGGAAATCGTTGCAGGCGGGATGAAACCTATCCTTTGAAACCACTGGTTGATGAAGCCCTACTTGCACGTGCATTTCCTTTTGAGTGGGTATGTGACTATCAAATACCTCCCTTTAAAACAATGGTTTAGTATTGGATATATTCATGTCGGGTCCGACATTCCGACATGGGGGGAAATTTGAATCTTAGTGGGATGGGATTATATATACATATAGTCTCAACTTATGCGGTGAAAAATCTATTTAAATCCAACATGTGAAATCAGCACAGCTCTATGCATCCATCCAACATTGTGAAAGCACATGGTGGTTTCCTGAAATAGGGGTACCCCAAGTCATCCATTTTAATGGGATTTTCCATTATAAACCAACCATTTTTGGATATTCCCTATGGAAACCCACACATGAACATAGTGTGTTGCCATTTTAGGGCCACCCAGGCGACGTCCGGCAACGCCGAGTCCAAGGAGCTCTCAAGCGATCTGGAGCTTCGCACTTTTTTTTCAGACTTTCCTATAGAAATCACAGACAATACACCCTGCAAAATGGTGGGGGGCAGTAGAACCCTTTTTAAAAAAATGGGTGTTGAAGGTCGGCCGGTCGGCCAGTTGGAACACTGGCCGATCCACGCTGACCATGGGACCATGGGATATGATGGCATGTGATGTGATGTGATGTACCTTAACTCAACAGTACGCAATGGTATGATACGATATGGTATGGGTTTGTATTATATGAATCATAAGATGGTATGGTATGTAACTGTATGTAAATGGCCTAGCCCCATCTTCGATTTGGGTAACTCGACGGCTAGGGTGATGGCATTCCTCAACAATAAAGCACAACTCCGGCGGATAAACATGGATAAACTATAAATAAATCACTATATAATTAAGCTGAAAGGTGTGGCCATATGATTCCCCTTAATCATACTTGTTACTTGTATAATCATCATTCCCGTTAAATCCAATTACATCTCCATGATGCCACCTTTGGTGTTGGTTAAGTCACCATTATTAGTTGATCATTCCAACAAAATCCAACAAACATAGTGATATAATGGAGATACATATAGTCGAAATATGATTCTTGGGTGTTTGCATTCAGTCATCATTGTTGATCCTTCTTTCCATAACTATTGCGAAACCTCAACAATTCAAACCTCAACAAACAAAGAAAAAACGGTCCTTGGAGCTGCTGACTCAAAGCTGCCTGCGGCGCGGCTTTTGGCTGAAAATAGCGAGCAAGGGGTCCTTGTGATAACGAAAATGGTGATCTGACCATTGGAAACATTAGATTTCTTGGCATCTTAAACTGATTTATGATAGGTTGATGAGTTTTTAAACTTCAATTTCATTATTATAATACTTAAAACATCTCGAAACTATAGAATTCATGGATGTTCATGGGCTTAAACAAAAACCAACATTCACAACACAACGGCCCGTATTCGGGAAGTCTTCCGAGCTCCACCGGTCTGGGCTCTCCAGTGTTCGCAATAAAAGGCCAGCAAACATGGGGACAATTACCCATGAAAATTACTAAATTTCTGTTGAGACGTGGAAAATCCAACATTTTCAAGTTGCCCGTTTCAACCCTGCACAACTTTGGTGAAATGGGGGTCATACCAAAAAGGGCTTCACATGCAGGTTAAACCCCTAAATATATATATATATACATACATATTCAATATAGAATTTAGAATTATTCGTTTGCTAAAAAAATATTGCTTGTTGGTCCGGTCAAAGCTCAATTTTTATTGAACAACATGTATTCTTGTTGATTTATTTGTTGCTCAACGCTCCATGTTTGTTGGCTCCATAAGTTTAATGATTCTCTGAATGCTGGGCGATTTTGGGATAGCTCCCCTGCTCCCTAGTAACCAGCATTGCAGTGACGTCGCATTGAGGTCGTTACGATCCAAATATGTTTGTGGCTTACACCTCCATATTCAGGGTTGCCCCCACCCCACACACAAGAGAGGGAAACTGGGTAAATATGGAGTTCAAGCTACGAATTTTCCCCCCTTGGGGGCTATCAGTTTCCTTTAATGCCTTGGAGCAATCCTGTTGGAACTGCACAACCATGTTTATTTCCCTACAATTTCCTACAGGGGTTTGTTAAACTGTTTGTTGCTTCAACAGCCACGTATTTTTCAAACAGAATAGCCATAGGGGCCCCCGTTCGTTCAACGCGCATCAACGCGCATCAATGCGCATCAACGCGCCTGCGACTGCACCACCCTCTGCACAACTTCACTCAGTTGAAGCACCTGATGCCTCGATCCCAGCTCGACGAACGATGATTTGAGCATTGACAATAGGGATTGCTCACGGGATTTCATGGGATTCAAAAAGAATCTAATAGACAGTTTATGGGATTTACTGGGACATGGGAATTTCATGGGATTTTAAGGAGATTTCATGGAATCTATGATGGTTAGTTAGCCTCTGGCAATTTCTTACATGGCAACTCTCCATTTACTGGGGAAATCATCGAAGCAATGGGCAATGTACCCCACCTTGTAACCTTGGATCATGTACAAATGATGTTTATCACAGCTTTATGCTAGTATTTGGCATGGTTTAAATGGTTTAAACAAAACAGAGTATACTGTCAACCAATCTAGTAGCTATCCAAAATTTAAGATTTCGTTGACAGAGTTTGGCATCTTAGACTTCTGTCAACCCAGGATTTCACTAGCAAACAGCTACTGAAATCACCAGTGGGTAGCCTCCTGATGTTTCATCAGCCAGGGTTTATTATCTGGGGGTTGACATTATCCTGATTTGTCTTTAGTTGGTTACTAGCTGAGCACGTATTAACTCCTTACTTTCCTCCAATTCTGGCCCACTCTACTTAGATCTTTTGGACCAACAAAAATCTGCATGCAAACCAACAAATCATGAACGTCTTTTCAAAAAAATGTACCAACCAATCTCCCCAAATGGGGGCCATTTTTAGAGAGGCGGAGTGAAGAAAGGGCTCACCTCAAGATACACCCTTCACCAATCGGCCTACTCTTTCACCGGACATGGACATGCGGATGTTCTACTGCCATAGTTGGCGAACGGGAACCTGTCCTGGCTCAATTTTGCATGGGAAGTTAGTTAAATTTTGTGGCTACATGTCGCATAAAAACAATGCCTTGTAGGGTGTTCAAATTCCTCAATCTGCATGATTCTCATCAGTTTCCCAAGTCAAAAGACCATAAAATTCGGCATCCCGCAAGGTTCGACAGCTCATTAGTGGTTTCAACACCCAGCCATCTGCCAGCCACTGGGGATCACCATCCCTTCCCTTTTCTATCATTTTCTATGGTTGAGAATAAAGACATGAAAGGAACTATATAGTTATCACGAAAACTCCATGTTCTTCTCCGTGTAACTCCATGTTCTTCTCCACTTTTTAGACCAGCTAGTTCATCCATGAATATCTCATGAATACCTCATTAGTATAAGATATCCCTACTGAAATTCCCATGAAAATTCCCATTGTACATCCAACATATTGAAAGCCCATTGGATCCATTGGTAGCCCATTTTCAGCCCATTTTCATTCCCAGCTTCCCTAGGCGTGATGTCTGATCCAAGGAGTCACTGTCCTTGGCACCCCGTTTTTTGGCTGGACAAATGGGCAGATTATGGACTTCAGGAAACATGTAAGATTGTTATCATTCCATAAATGGCGAAATAACCATCATAAATGGTGATATAATAAGCATTGAGCATCTCTTGAAACATCACCACATTTCACCACGACCTTACAAATAACTCACACATACCTTAAGATTATGGAACGTGATTGACTCAGGAGAGCTACCACCGTGAGTAAGCACCTTTTGAAACTTGACCATGAGCTGAAAAATCCATGACCTGAAAAATCAATGACCCACAAATACTAAAACAACAAACATGCGTGTTCTATATGGCCATCCCCGGGAAAAACTAGACGACGGATGGCCCGAGAGCGTAGAGGAGCATAGTGAGAGGTATAAGTATGAAGATCTAGTAGCATGAAACGTAAATATAGAAATATACGATGATGCGTGGAATGAGAAGACATGGCGCAGACGTGTTGTGAAAAGTAGGTACGTATAAAGAAATTGAAGGAGAAAGAAAAGAAGGATGAAACGAAGGAGACACAGGAAGAAGAAATGGGACATACATTTTTGCATACAAGCGTGCTGATACATACAAACATGCCTCACACACAACTGTGATTTTACACACAGATTGCTTACCGAACCAACACTTTTACACACAATCGCTTTTACGTACAAAAACACATATGCTTTTACACAAACGCTTTTACACAGAGACTCTTTTACACACAAACACTTTTATACACAAACACGTCTACACGCAAACCCTTTTACACACAACCCCTTTTACACACAAACACTTTTACACACAACCCTTTTACACAGAAACACTTTCACACACAGACGCTTTTACACACCCTTTCGCACGCAAACACTTTTACACACAAACACTTTTACACACAGACGCTTTTACACAGAGAGACTTTTACACAGAGACGCAAAAAATTGGGTTACAGATGTATTTGTATGCTAAAGAAAAGGAAATGCTGCAGATGATCAGCAGAAAGAAGATAGAGATGATATGTGAAGATTCTAAGCTGAAACCTGACGAGGTGCATAGGAAGAGTTTTATATGCAAACATTTTTACACGCACACACTTTTACTCTACGCACACACACACATGCTTTTATACACAAATGCTTTCACAAACGGACACGCACACAGACGCGCACCTCTATACGACAAGCAAACACACGCACACAGTGACCGACTCATTCGGTCGCTCTGGCCTCTGCCATCATGTCTCGGAATGCCACTTCCAACCTTTGCTACTGCTTGCGTAATGCTAATTCAACCCTTAAAAAGCGCCACGGATGAAGCAATCAACGGCTTTATCTTGCTGGCATCGTTTCAAAAGATTGCACTGTGCACGAGCAAGTCTCAGACAGACCCGATTGACTTGTTCTGTACTATCTCATGCCTGCATACAGCTAATTGGTGATCAAAAGGAAGCATGTGCATCAACAAGTCTCAAACAGTTTCGGTTGACTTGTCTGCTGCAGTGTCACACTCAAATGCCAAAAAAGAAATGCCACACAAACACTTTTACACACAGTCCTTTTACACACAAACACTTTTACACACAAACGCTTTTACACACAAACGCTTTTACACACAAACCCTTTCACGCACAATCCCTTTTTACACACACACAATCGCCTTTACCCACAAGAATGTTTACACACAAATAACGCTTGTGCACAGAAACACTTCTAGACACAAACGCTTTTACACACCAACGCTTCTAAACACTTCTAGATACTTCTAGACACAAACGCCTTTACACACCAACGCTTCTACAAACGCGTTTGCACGCAAACGCTTTTACACACCAATTCTTTTACACACAAACACTTTTACACACAATCCTTTTACCCACAAACACTTTTACACACAAACGTTTTACCCCCAAACCCCTTCGCCCTCACCGACTTCTACTCTCGAACCTCGTTTCGTGCGAAAGAGTTGCCTCGGACACCGTGCAATCGCAATTTTACCTCAGTTCTTGACACTCGAACCTCATTTCGTGCATTCGTGCGAAAGGGTTGCCGCAGAGGATGTAAAATCGCAATCTTGCTTCAGTTTTTGCCTTAAGAAAGAAAAGAAAAAGAAGGAGAGAGACCGTGACAGAGGGCAAGAGAGAGAGAGAGAGAGACAGAGAGAGAGAGAGAGAGAGACAGAGAGAGAGAGAGAGACAGAGAGACAGAGAGAGAGAGAGAGAGAGACAGAGAGACAGAGAGACAGAGAGACAGAGAGACAGAGGGACAGAGAGACAGAGAGAGAGAGAGAGAGAGAGAGAGAGGGAGAGACAGAGAGAGAGAGAGAGAGGGAGGGAGGGAGGGAGGGAGAGAGGGAGAGAGAAGGAGAGAGAGAAGATGTGAAGATGTGAAGATGAGAAGATGAGAAGATGTGATGAAGATGTGAACATATGAAGATGTATAGCAAACCTCCACCTTTCACCCTTCGCTCAGACGCTCTCGGGAAACTTGAACATGAAGAGGTTTATTCAACAACAATGGACAAATTGCAAATCAAAATGGTGAATTCAACCAAAGCACATCAACATAAAATATATCTTAAGTAAAGTGCAATTTTTCTTGGTTTAAATCCTACCAGTCGAAACTCAAGACTTACCATTACAGAAAATCGTGGAGAGATCTTGGAGTGGGAGGCAAATAATCAGTCTTTTTAAAAACATGCGACCAAAGAAACGACCATCCATACAATTAGCCTGTGGCAAATTGTTACACAAATGGGGAAAAATAATTGGTAAATGATCGATTTCAATCTCAATTTTTCATGGCTATTTTAGAGCGTAGTCGCGGTGCATTTCATTTTTGTACCCTATATGTGAAGATATCTATTTTTCATGCAGGGAGTGTGGTCGGATCATCGCACTTAGCAACTAGTTAACAACCCTGGCTAGCAAGTACTCTAAGGGTGTGTCGTCCTATTTAGAAATGGGTATAACCGCAGTTCCTAACCATTTCCTAAGCGGGGTGGGGTGGTCCTCCGAGCGTTGGGGTCACGATGAATTTCCAAATGGTAACTCATCCTAAAATACAGGTACTGCACCATACAAACCATATTTTGGGGGTATATATCCCCTTACATAGCCCTTACATAGCCCTTTCATAGGTCTTATTTTATGGTAGGTACCTCCAATTTCTTCGGTCGTGCTGCTGGCAGCCTTTGGAATTCCGCAGTTGGGCCGTCAGAGCCTGCAAGTTGGATGCGACATGGGACGTTTACAAAGTGGGCCCCCGTTTACGATAGCTAAGTTGGTGAACATAACCCAACAATTTATGGTTCATAATAACTATAACTATAATTATAATATAGATGTAGTTATGTATATATATATAAGATTAACAATATTCATGAGATCTATATAGTCATAAACCAACTTAAAGTTGGGGGGCCGCATTTTGACATGTTGTTATCATCTACAAATCCATGTTGTCTATCCTACCTGGTCCTGCCGGACACCTACCAAACTTTGGGACATGGGTTTTGGCATCCCCTTCAAATCCTATGAAATCCACCTAAAATGTCATTAAATCCCCTTCAAATACCCCTTTAATGGGTTTAAAGTCATTAAAACCATGGTAAAACCATTAAAAAACATGTTTCAACACATTAAACCCATTAAAACCCATGGTTTTACCGGTTACCACGCCTGCTGCACGCCCAGCGAGCTCAGCCTGCAGGGCCACCATCTGCGCGCGCATTGCGTCGAGGCTGGCCTCATGGGATATATGGATCGTTATAGCTGGATCACATTAATATATAACCTATATATATATATTATAGCTGGATAACAATGATAACATATGTGGGAGATAGGGATACCGGGATACCTATAGAAACTGCTGGTTTTTCAGAGCTAGATTGTATTTAGGCTATATATATATATCACAAAAAGGTATCCGTAAACATGAGATTTCACCAACAAAAGAGGAAACATTGGGGATGTAAGCTGGGTATGATGGGATAATCATTGCAAAATACCCAGCTGGGAAATCCCTGGAGAAAGTGACGGGTTTTCCAGCAAGCCATTGGGTTATTACCGATAGCTATTCCTAGACTTCCATAGGCAGTGGAACTATCCCAAAATAGGTGTAAGTATCCCACAATGATCCAACATGCCCTTTTATATGTCAGTGAATTATGATGCATTTTATTCCAGATATAAAAAATTGTTGGTGAAGAGTTATATCATGTTATATCTTAGTGAATTAGCGTTAAATCCCAGTAAAATCCTTGGCTGATGGCAAATATATCCCCAAAGTCAGCCAGATACATCATCCACATCTGTTATTGTTGGGATATCTCACCACCATCACCTACAAGTTCAATGAAAATTACCCTTTGGTAAACTAACATAACTATGGAAAATCACCATTTTTACTGGGTAAATCAACTATAAATGATTCCATTTTCAATAGCTTTTTGATGCTTTTTGTATGTTTACCAGAGGGTTTCCCCCCACTATGGAAACCCACGGTTTCAACCAACCCCCATGACCGGCCTCAGTTTCCTGCTTCAAGTTCTCCACCCGTCTCTCGGCGGAGGAGGCCTGCCGCGCGACGTCTTCCACTTTCTTCCTGGGACGGGTCGGACCGAGCTAAGCTCGGACGGGGCCGGGAGGTCCAAGGGTTGGTGGTTTCAACATGATTTGAATATGCTGAATCAGGGCTTAATCCCCGAAGCTGTCAATGGAAATCATATAGTGGGTGGAAAATATGAATGAATATTACACACAAGGAATGAAATCATGAAATTGATAATCAAACTAGCCAGGATTAATCTACCCAGCTGCAATCACTGGGGCCTGGATGTGGTGCACGATCGGTCTTCCACTTGCCACTTGCGAGACTTTCATGGGGTTGCAACTGCCATGATTTCTACTTAGATCCCCCAAGCTTCTGCCTTACATCTCTAAAACCCCAGGAACAACTGGAACAACCCTACTATTGTCACCAAAATCCAAGTTGCACATGAAACTTTTCTTGATATATAATCAGTTCTAAAATTTTATGTGGAACAACTATATTTCCACATATATGAACCTGGTTTTCCACATTGTCCACTGATATATAAAACTCAACTCTATTCTCAAAATTAAAAAGTAATCACGAGGTTGTCCTTATTTTCCTGGTGAAACCATGTGAAACCACCGAACATCACAGCCGCTTTTCAAAACGTGTCCGTAGAGAATCCGCATGTTTTCCCATATTTTTCAATGGAAATCAGAAATCACCTAAATCACCAATAAAACCCTATATTTTTCCAGGGAAAAGCACAATTTCTTGCAGTTTTTCATGTTTTTCTAGGGAAACTCTGGGAAACTCCCACCGTTTTCCCCCGTTGGCCGTTGCCGGGGCGCTGCGAGGTCTCCGCGGCGCCCAGGGCATCGTCGGCCAGGCGCACGCAGGTGGCCTGCGCCTCCCGGATAACCAGCGTGGCCTCGTCTTTGGAGAGCTCCTTTGGAGAGCACGAAGGGTGGTGGGAACATATGGTTTAATGGTAATTTAATGGCTTAACAATGGTGAATAATGGGATGATATGGTAAGCCCTCTGGTAATTTTATGGTAAACCCTCTGGTAATTTAACATAGCTATTGAAAATGGCCATAGAAATAGTTGATTTACTGTACCTATTTCTATCATGGTGATTGCCAGGGAAAACTAGAGAAATAACAGGCAAACAACATCAAACATAGGGTTTCTTAATGGTGAATATCAAATGAACATGGATTAACATGCAACCTTCCAAAATAGATCATAATAGTGATTTGTGATAGTGATTGCATCTGAGATGCGCTAGTTTGATTTTCAGGACCTGATCCTGAACGCTAAAAAAGACATCGATTGTTTCTCAGCTCCCCTAACAGTTAAATTTCTGCTCGTTTCGTATAAATTACGTAAAATTCTTTTCTTCCCCACCAAAAAAAACTCAAAGTCTAAGGGAAACGGCTAACCTTTTTTTATTTCTATCAACATCTGCCGTCGGGGCAATGCTCTCCTGAGAAGCTTGCAGCCGCTCCTGCCACGCCCCCAGGCCCCCAGGCCCCGTGCGAAGCTGACGAGAAATGCCCACCGAAGCCACTTGGGATTTTACGCAATTTGGGTCACCACCGAATGTGGCAAATGCGTTGTTTAAGCATGTTTAAACTAAGAAACCTGACTTTTTTTTTAAAAAAAACAACAAATATGATCGAATCATTCTGGTTTCATCAACTTCGGGAGTTTCCTTCCTTCCCCCCCACAAATCTGCGTGCGCCCCAACTCATCCAACTCTAGCTGGTAGCCCCAGCCCTCTGAAAATACATGTGCTTATCAATTTGGATCATCTTTCCATTTCTTGAATTGAAGATCAAACATATTTCAAGCCACCAACCAGAAGTCACAGCATGAACCCTTAGTGTAATCATTAACCACGATTATTATAAAAAACAATTATTAACCATGGCTATCAACTATTACTAGGCATTATTAACAGTTGTTCGCCATGATTCACGACCATTGAGCCAGTATTCACCCGTTCTTACTCAACGCTAAGTATCCAAAACCGTGATAACGATGTACTTTCCCAAGACCTTTGTGAGAATTCTTGGTGGATTGACCTATTTGTTTCTGCATTTTCCTCAAAACAGGCAGTTTCTGCATGTCCACCATGGGATTCTTGCACTGAATTGAGCACAAGAAATGTCTGCCCTCCCCCCTATCTCCAGCCATGTGCTGCAACCCCTACATTTTTTTGAATTGTGCTTAGACCCCCTTATTCCTCCTGACTATGATAGATATTTGAGTTATCAAAAGAACGCATGACAAAAGATAATTGGGTGTGTCCAAACTTGCAAAATATGTTTCTTCCGATGTCTTCTGATTGGCCTTTTTTGCTCTGACTCCTACCGGAATCTTGGCCGGTATTACCATGGGAATTGGCATCATAAAAAAAACTAGTCAAATTTTGGTGAATTAATTGGGGTTGTCGGAACATAGAACTTTAGATCGCACACAAAAAACATACTTGCATGGCAGAGGGTCCGTGCGTGAAATTAGCATGAAATTGCGTGAAAATCCGTAATGGGGAAGTTTCCTATGCAAGATTTGTGAAATTTGTGAGTCCGCAATTTTTTATTTGATTTTCACCCCCGATCCATTACCAATCCAATCCTTCGTACAGGAATAATGAAGGATTTTGCGTATTTAAGCCCGGGATTACCAGACCTTTTTGTGGGCGTTCGTTTTTCAGAAAATATGTTCTAAACAAACAAATAGTTGTGTACCTGAGTTCAGGGCCCGCTCCGAAAATACACAAAAACGATCGTGGTTGGGAAGTTTCCAGTAAAAACGTTCCTTTTTGAAAAACATATTATGCCCCTTGTAGTTTTGCCTGTCAAGATCCATCTGATTGCTTATTTTTTTCATGAATTTTAACTTTTAACTAAGGAATTGCAAGGCGGACTCATGTTGGCAACCTGAAGCTCAATCAAAATTCCACATGCTACCTGAAACTTCCATATACATTAAAAAATACATCAGAAAGTCAGCGGATAACTAAGGGTTACTGGTGGGACAACCAGCATACTTGCGCAGGAAAAAGCAAAAGTGTGCTTGTCGGAGAAGTGCCTATGTACTTTGGGGCAAAGTACGCTGGTATTAAGGATTCAGATCCTAAGGGCAAGGAATATGAGTAATCATTATTAGGAATTATCAAGGTTAGTGTTAGCCACTGACTATTCACCGATTATTCGCCATTAATGGCCATTACCCCATTCTTCACCACTACTAACCCACTATGTAACCATCGTATAAACCATTATTAACCCATTATCCACCCACTATAGACCCATTAAAAACCCATTACTCACCATTATGAAGTATTATATATTCACTATTTCACTATTCTAAACATCTATTAACCCAATTTAACACATGACTCGTGCTTTCGCATTGAAACCACTGCGGGACTTGGCTCCTCCATGCGCTCCCGGGTGGTGCGCAGCCGTTCGTCCAAGCGCTGCGCCAGCTCTTGCACCTTGGTCGACGCGCAGCTGGCGACATTCATAGAGCAATTCTGGGATATGTTGGGATATTTTGGGCAGTTTTGGGATATTTGGGGATAGTTTCTGGTATATTCTGGGATGTACATGTTTTCTTTGAGTTATATAATGATTAACAAAGCCTGAAACAAGGCCGTGTTGGGATATTTTCGGATAGTTTGCCTAATCCAATTCCCATCATGCTAATGACATCGCGACGTGAGGTCGCTCGATGGACCAAATTGCCAACTGTGGTGCTACCCTATGGTAACTTAGCATAGCTATTGAAAATCATGATGTTCAACAAGCAAATCATCGAACTAAATGGTAATTGTTCATAGCTATGGCTATATATAGCTATGTTCCATTGCCAGAGGGCAGTTGTAGACTTGAATCAAATATTGAATGTAAACTATTCCTTTTAGGGAGCAATGATTTATTTTGAGCCATACCAGCCACACCAAAATGGTAGATGGAAAGCTCCAACTATGGATTTTTCAGGTTGCAAAGAGAGAGGACATGGCCACGACATGGGAATTTCTTTGCCCTTTTCCCAATCACATTGGAATCTTACTGGGTATAACTGGAAGTTTCCAATCCTCGCCTGCAAAGATTTGCCCTTAAAATGACCCAATCACTGAAGTACAGTGTACACCATACATGGAGATACATGAAGCGGGACTTAGCAATGGGATCCCATCAAAAGAAGTAGATCACTAGTCCGCCCCGGGGAAAGGTGAACGGCGAGTTCCAAAACATGTGGGTTGGCCAATCTTCCGCCATGATAATCGCTTTTGTAGAAGGCTTTCTTGCAACCTTGCTTGACCACCAAATGTTAGTGGGGCCACTCATTAGACGTCCCAACATGTTTTCAACAATTTTGCTAGGATGTTGTGGGTGATGTTTACATCTTCATTTCAGCTTCTGTCAATTCTACTGAGACCTGCCGAGTGTCTGATAAGTTCAGCTCGTTCCGAAGTCTTGACATGTCCTCAGCCACGGTGCGAGTTTGGTGGCAAGATCCCTGCAGGCTCAGGGAAACAGACTATAGTGGCCGGCGGCCATACAGCAATCCGTAAGGGAGCAAACAAGGACTTGTGCACCATAAAGCATCTCTGCCAAATCTTCGTTCTTTGTTAAATACATCCCATGTTTACCGGGCACACTACAAATTATGGCAAATCGTCCTTTTCCACCGCTCCAACCCCAAATTGCCACTAACACTGGCTTATGCCAAAAATACACATTTTTTAAAAACCACAGTAATTTCCGAAAAACAACATCACGAACAAATCATCGAAACCCGTGTTTCCCCACATTTTTAACCGCCCAAATGGAGGATCAGCGGAGTGAGCATTTGCAAAATCACAATGTTGAAGTTCGGTAAATCATCATTTTTATCATCCATTTCTATGGGCCATGGTTTCCATAGCATCATGTTTAAGTTCGATAAGTCATCAAAATAATATATTTCTATGGGTCATGGCTTCCAGTTCGCTAACTGTTATATAAATAGCCAGAGGATAAATCCATGAATATTCCCATAATCTCCTAGTTCATAATTCACAAACTATGGTTCTATCATCACAACAAATTGTTATGTAGCAATATAGTCCTACCTTGTTGAAAAAACAACATGCCATGGTTATATCACTATTAAATCCCTCTGTGGATGGTTGCGAAATCCTGCGCCACAAAAAGGATGGTTGAAATCCTATAAATGATGGGATAAACCATCGATTTCAACTGGCGCAGGATTTCGCAACCATCCACAGTAGGACTATTAAAATACTATGGTTCTATAATCACAACAAAGGTGACATATAGTCCTTTGTTTCAAAATATTGCCATGGTTATATCACAACAAAAAATCCCTGGATGGTTTCTTGTGTATGGTTTATGGATGGTTCATGGTTTATGGTTTACTAACTATGGTCTATGCTAGATATATCATGATATATAAGCATGGTTTATAACTGGGGTATATATGCATATAAATATTAACCATGGTTTACTCACTATGCTTTACTATACTATTCCTATGGTTTTTATAAAGCAACAAACATCACCGTGGCAGCGGAGTCTCCGCCTCCGCCGCAGTGCGGCTGTCGCTCAAGGCCTGTTCAAGTCGCAGGCCGCGGGATTCGAGGCCTGGGACCACCACGAGGGACGTGGGGATTGGTTTTTAGGGGATTTCTATGGGGAAATCATGGATTAATAGAGGTGAACCATGACTTAATCATGGTGAATAAGGGTTAATTGAATAATGGTTGATAATGGTTAGTAGTAATAATGGTTAATAATGGTGGATAATTTAATATTGGTTGATAATGGTTAATAATGGTGAATAGTGGCTTAATAATGGTGATTTGTTTTTTTCATGGCTTAATAGTGGTGAATTTAATTGGTGAATTGTTTTTAATGGTGAATCATTGGGAAAGATGGATCATGGATAATGATGGATAGAAACAAAGGTTTGTTTATCAGACATTCTTACCGCCAAAGGTAAATACTTCATGGCATATGATGGGATATGGGGACATGCTGGGGATACACAGGTTGATAGATATACTTAACGGTGATTCATTGATATTGGATACTCAATGGAACTTACTGACATATTTAATGGGGCTTACTCTATGGGAATCTAACGTAGCAATGGGAAATGCCCGAAGTAAATGAAAGTTTATAGCTAGGAAAATCATCGAACTAACCGAGAGTTTTCCAGCAAGCGATGGAGCTGATTACCCGAGGGCAGAAAAATAGGTGGATAAATATACGACTGGGATATTGGTATAATATGGGACATCTGGGACATATTTAAATAGTTTTATATTATAATATATATATATATGTACCCATGTCTATCCATATGCAACCGATCTTGTATATGTAGAACAAATAATGTGTCTATGTATGTGTATATGTAAATATGTACATAAGCATTATATATATCTGTATATCTGTATAAAGGTATATCTGTAATATGTAACATGTGTACTGTAAATGTATATGTGTAATTATGTGTATCCCAAACGGTCCGCTGGCACAAAACCATGTGCAATTATGTGTATCCCAAACGGTCCGCTGGCCCAAAAACACTTGCATTGTTTATCAATGTTTATCAAATGTGCGTGTCCAATCCAGACCTACCAAACGATTCTTGGAATGGTTTAACGGGAATATCGGGGAAAATTACTTGAAGAATACGTACAACCGTATAAATGAAATCAAATGAACCAACCACCTGCTGGGAATTGAACAACTATTGTTGGATTGGTTGAAGGGAAAGCACAACTGTGGGAAAGCAGTGTCCTGGGTGAATTATGAAGAATTCACTGACCTGGAATATCATTTTTTTGGGGTAGTTATCCCTACTAAGCGTCAATCCAGTGAGGCCGCTGTGAGGTCATTATAATTTACCCAGATTGCTTCATTTTTCCACCAAAGGGAATTGTTTCCCTGATATAAATCCTCTGCATTCATAGCTGGGACATGGGTATGGACTGCATGGGTCAAAAATGGTCAACATACTAAAACTGCCAAAATCTCTGGGCTGTTAAATCTTCACCGCACCAGTTCAGTCAATTCTTTGGATGATATAATGCTCGGATTTGATTTCCAGTATCATCGATGGAATCAAGAATGCTCCCCTACCTGGCCAATGAATATACATGATTGTCTAGTTAGATACTGGTGTAGGATTATACATGATATACCTAGTTGATAGTATGATATAGACGAACCATGTTTGTCTAGTTTTTAAGCTGGTGTCACCAAAAACCTTCGTCTGGGAAGCAGTGGGAACACCCCGTTAAGAGTCAGAACTTGCAGTTTCAAAGGCAAGCGCAGCACAGGCTTCACATGTGTTCCCAGTCAGGATTGTGGAAGGAACGTTCAAGCAGTCAAACACCATCCCTAGATCAGAAACCCCTAATTTCTCCATAGATCGATCTATATTCATATACAACATACACCCTCAAAAGTTCGAATTTTCACATCGGCCCCAACTGAAACAAAGCCACACCGGCCCACACCCCAAACCAGTCTTAGGACTTCCAAGTTGGGGAGGTTTGCGGTTTGCGGGCGAGATACGATGCACATGTTCAAATGCTTCGTGCCGTTCACTTTGGCCGACCTCCACTGTGCTTTCGACGCGATGCTGGGCCCGGGTGAAAGATGTGAAAAAAGCTGCTGAAATCCCACCATTTTTTTTGTTTCCTGCTTTGAAAATCTCCATGTCCGGTGACATCCCATGTTTTTTTAAGATCTAAAAACGACTGCCCCAAGAAAAAAACCCTCAACAGCTGCGCCGCCTCCAGCTGCTGAAGAGTCTGAGCCTAGAGGAGTGACTTAATTTATCCATAGGACATCACATAATGACATTCAATATTCACTACAAATAGTATGGAGATATTGAATACATAGGAGTACTTGGAATATTACATATTCAATATTACTCTGTAATCACTATAGGAGTACTTGGAATTAAAAAAAGTGCTTGACTATACTTGTACGTAAAAGTATGTAGTATTTTTTGCATATGGAATTGCATTCGTACCAGCAGTATAAGTAATATATGTACAAACAAATAGTAATAAGTGCACTTAAATGAATGTAACACCTAAGAGTACGTACGTCGGAAAAGCTATCATAGCTCACAAACCTGAAATAAGGCTACATTGGGATACTTACTTCTATTTATTCTGATGTTGCAGTGAGGTCGTTATAATTTATCCAGTATAGTATATAAGTAGTAGAACAGTACTATACATGTATGTATATAAATAGATACATAAAATTTATATGATTATCTGTATGGATGATACCTTCTATAGCTACTGTAGATACCCCGCTCCACTCTGCAACTTGTTTCAACAAAAACGCTGCCAAACACTTCACCAGTCCCAGCTCGGCTGGTCGACACCTTGACCAATTCCGAGCTCCTGTGCGATCTGTCGAATCTCTCCTGCGACCAGGATGCGGTATCCCAGTGATGTGGTCGTCAGATTCTGTGTGTTTTTGAAGTGCAACAAATTCAACCAAAAGTAGCTAAAAACACAATCGTACCATAAAATAGCACAGTAAATTAGACCCTTTCTATCTTTTTGGGATGTACTGTGCAGGGTTTGGTGCACACCTTCATGCAGCAGCCCATGAATTGGAACTTGGGGGAGCAAGTTCTGCGTACAGAATTGAGCGGAAATAGTTTGTGCATCACAATTTTTTAGGCAGCCGGCTATGCATGCAGGTGCCCGGATTACTGCCACACATCCATATCAGCTATTCGAGGGATCTCAAAATGGAGGCGAAAATCATCCACAATTACTGTAGCCAGTCTTAATGTTTTAATCCCTTGAAGAGTTGAATGTGGATTAATCACGATTAATCCCTGTTTTAGATTGTTTTAGTACACTCCATGGCCTTTTGGGGTGCCTCATGGTTTCCCCCATTTTTTCCCACCTTTCCGGAGCAGCCGGGGTCCTCAAGATCGTCCAGTCGACCTCTCATCAAGCGAACCTCGTCATGGAGGCTTTCCACCTCCAAATAGGCTGCGTTGAAGCGCTCCTTGGGGCAAAACATTAGGCTGGTTCAGGCTCAGAAACATCCAGAAACTATATTTCTGGAGGTGGTCAATTGAGATCGCTGCGTCAAGATGGAGCAGATGGAAGTACAGTAAAACATGGTAACATAGTAACACTTCATGTTCCTTTTGAATCCGCAACAACAAAATGATAAACATGTCACAGGCTACTTCTGGAAGCTCCCCCACAGGATGTTGAGATACTGATGGGCATGTGCTGATCAACCTTTCCGTTTGTCCTAAGCATGGGCCATGGGGAACAAGATGAAAGACCTACTCCAGCCTTGTTTGAAAACCACCTGTTGCTTTGACAGGCATGGCTCTTGTTGTTTGTGTCAAAGAGATGTTAAACATACCCCATCTACCCACTATCTAAATATAAACATCATGTATACTATATATCTACAGTTATATGCATGTAGACGCTTTATACGTATATATATATATAAAATTGTATCATATCTCTTGGCCACCATGTTAGCTGATTATATTGCTACATTCCACATGATTATGGGCCAAATTCAGGGTCCATAGATCCTGGAACATTTCACCCGAGAACCCGGTAGCGGCGCGGCCAAGGCGCCACATGATTTTCCAGGTAGGCCTTGGCACCAGTGGAGCAATTTGACTTAGCGGACTTAGCGGTTTTTTTTCCAGCAAAATTTCAAACATTCAGACAACAAAAAAAAGTACAGCTAGCAGCTATGCGCTCCATCCGTTTCTGAGTATGCTGATCAGTGCAAGAAGGCTCCCACACAGAGCTAGCTGTGGGCTTGTTTATAATAACATTGTCTAAGTCTACCGTAGATATATCATGTACGTATCAAGAACTGAATCCTTCGCCAAATTCATTGAACTTACCCAGCTGTCAATCTATTTCATATGTTACCCTCCAGTAAACTAACATAACAATGGAAAATCTTCATTTTTACTAGGTAAGTCATCGATAAAACACAAATTTCAATAGCTATGTAACAAGTAACTGGTGGGATCCGATGGGTATATACCCATGTTATCCCAGCATGGTCAATCTTCAATAGTCAATAGCCCATACAAAAATTGTCTGCTGGTTGGCTGCTTATTTTCATTCATTTTTTTTGAAAATTTAGAGAAAGAAAACCACGGAATTCAACTACCCACCCTGTCGGTTGGGGATGGGTAATGCCGCCCCGGAAGGCATCCAAAGTGGCAATGTAGGCGTTTCGGTCGGTGAGCAGCTTCTTCCGATCCTACTTGGCAGGGAATTTACGGCCCGCCCAAAGGTGATGGCTAAGTTGGTTTAGCTTCACCCTGTAAGAACTTGTAAAAAAACAATCATAAACCACAGGGAAACTGAAGTTATGTTCACCAACTTAGCTAACATTCAGGGGGTATAAAACTCCGGCTTTTTAACATAGTCATATGGAAAATCATATGTGGGTTTAGAGTAAAATAGTCAGAAATCATCTATAAACGGGTCATTTTCCATAGCAAACTGTGAAATTACTGGAGGGCAAAGCTCATAAATTTTGCAACTAAATAGTGGGTAATTTCACCGGTAAAAACTCTGGTTTTTCATGGGCTTTTGATGGACCGACTATGGGATATAAAGAGAACATATGGGAATACAACAACATAAAACAACCAATGAATATCAACGATGTGGATCATTTTGGTGAACCATCAACATCTTTTTTTTTTTGGTGTGTGTGTAAAGATGACCAACAATATCATATGTGTGTGTCTGAAAATAGTGATTCACTTCCAAGTGGCCATTTGAATAGGAATCATTGGTGGCTTAACCAGTTGATGAAATGGGACACACATGACCCCCACAACGGAAGGCTATAGCTGAAACTAGGTTTCATACGGTCCTGACAGTCCTGACATGATTTTTTTTACGTATTCCTTCACAACCCCCTCCCCATGTTGTAACAATGCCCGAAGGGCCCTTTTCGGGTAAACAGGTGCCCTTAACTGTCTCGCAGGTTGGTTCTTCCCAGGGCCAAAGCATTCCAAGCAACAAAAAATCCCTGGGAAACAGTATGATATTCTTACTTCCATGAAAGATGTCATTGAAGTTTTCATTTTGCTTCAGTATTTGGATTTCTTTTGGATTTTTGGAAAGATGTCCTTTTCTGTTCGTTTTCGCCTTTTTCGATTCCCGGCGGATTTCCCGTTGGAAAATCCATGCAGCTGCTGCAGAGCATCATTGCTCTTGGATTCTCCCAGTTGCGCTCGTCGCGCGTAGCCCGCAGCGTATCCCTCCATTTTCTGCAGTGCCCTGACCCACACAAAGGCAGAGCGGCTTGGATGTTTTGGATAAGGAAATTGTTACACCGGCATAATGCGCATATATTGTCATATCTCTCTCTCTCTATATATATATATGTAAATATTAGACCATAATATAGATGAGAACCACATAAGTAAATAAGTAAATAGATAAACAAATAAATAAGCAACAATTAAAAACATGTGCGTACATGTTATCATATATTATATAATTATATATATATGTAGTTATATAAAAAAATGGTTCCCCAACAAGATTGCTCCGCACCATATGGTTTGCAAATCAGCAGGAAAATGATCTGCCATGACCAGGATGTCCATTATGGGCGCCACCAATTCCCTCAGCATTGCTGAAGCAACGCATCAGGGTTTCCAAAAAATATGGGTACCCCAAATGGATTGTTTATATATATAATGGAAAATCATATGAACATGGATGGTAGCATGGGGTAGCCCCATTTTATGAAGCCTCCACAATTGCCCATCATCATTAACAACAACACTAGCAACAAGAAAAAGAATAAGACCAACAACAGCAACATAATCACTCGTCATTATCACATTCTGCAACATATTCACATATTATGTATATATATATATATTCATCTTGATCATCATTGATCCTTTTCCTCATCATCACCCTCGAAAACATCCAATGTGCACCTTGGCAAAACTTCTCAGCCCGCCATGAAATAAGGACAAAGCATGTCCCGAAGGAAATGTAAGGTATCTTATGGTATTTTAGTGTACCATGGGATTCACCCTTTGAGTCGCTGAGTGTCTTAGCATGGTGATATCTGTTGAATTTATCTGAGGTTGAGTAACTTGCCATAGTGTCAGAATTGATAATCTATCAAAATCATGTAAAAAAAAGAAACCACCTTAATGGACAGCTTACATAATGGTTTGAAATCCATAGTTTCAAGCTGCATTGGTTTCTGCGAAAGATGTCTCTAAGTTCTTATTGGAATTCGTCCCTTTGCCTTGGAAGGGTGCCCCAGTGAGCCAAATCGCGAAACTAGTGAAAAATAACTCTAATAACTGTGGGGTTTATGGAAATTATATCCAACTAGTTGAACCATTTACAAACCAACTAACATTTCACTGCCGGGTACCCTGTAGGGCCCCTTGCTCCGTTGATTTTCGCTGTGAGAAGCAGCAAATATCAGCCATGAGGGTTTCAATCTTCGAGCTGCGGCATGAGGCCATCAAATTTTACATTCTTTTTAAGCAAGCAAAAAAACACAAACTATAATCATCTATACCCCATATGCTCCATGTATAGTATATTTACGTACATTTGGGTGATTTATGGGGTAAATGTTGGTAAATATTCCATACATGGAGCATATGGGTACAGTAAATGGTCTATTTTGTCCATAGCAAAGTGCCGGTCCGCCGGTGGTTTCATCCCTATGATCCAACCGCATTGGGTGATCCTGGACAGATCTAGCTGTGGCCGTGGCGAATCTTCTTAGATACCGATACGGTGCAAAAAACCTTACTGGTTGGTGGTATACCTCTCTGAAAAATATGAGTTCGTCAGTTGGGATTCTGAAATTCCCAATATATGGAAAAATATAAATAAATAAAACATGTTCCAAACCACCATCCATTTTCACTGCAAACAAATTGCCAGCGTCCCAACATGAAGGTTTACCCAGACTGAATCTAAATGAGACACTTCGAAGATTCATGTCCTCGTGATTCGTGGTTTCAAAAGAAATCATGTTCGCTGCTTCACACGGTCCTGAAATCTATGAGTCAACCTGTCCCGAAAAGGGACGGAAAACAACCACTTCAATTCAGTTATCCAAAGACCGGTTGTTCGTTAAGTCCTTGGAATATAATAGGGATGATTAACAATTCCTTTTTTGTATTTAAATCCATAATCAGTCTGATATAACACTGTTTATTTGCTAAACAATCCCCACTTTCAGCCACTGACATTCTCTCTCCATCGCAGGACTTCAGCAAAGCTTTGACATTATGTTAATCCATGTTAATCCATTCATTAAACCAGGTGATATTTTTGTAGAGAAATCTCCCATGGCCCCTGCCTCCGGGACAGCTCTGGCAGAATGGGCCCCAAAGGCTGGGCCTTCAGCGGATCCATTGGACATGTGGGATAGAAAGCAAAACAGCCTGTTCTCACGTCTTCAGGTTATGTCACCATCTTTTGGTTCGTTTAATCAAACATCGCTTCATCGTGCACTTTGGTGAGCCTGGAAACTCAGTTTTGCTACTGTATGCGTAGCAAAAGAGGTGGATAAAGTGTACATATCAGCAGCTAATCACCAAGAAGCCGTGCAGCCAGAGTAAACTCGGAATCAAGTTCAAAATGGAGGTTCTTAAATTGTCCCTGTTGAACCACTAGATTGATATGGAGGGTCAAGTTCAACATATGCTCAAAACACAGATTTTGAGGCCCAAATAACAAGGACTTATTCACCAGCAACGTCCTTTTCTCCAGCGGAGGTAGTGACCATCGGGGGGTCTGGGGATTCACCTTTCTGGAGGCCCAAATCCTCCCAGCTGAGATCTCCCCACTGACAAAGAGGAACAAAGGAGCCTCAAGCGCAGAGGCGACGCGGCGCCGAGCCAACCATGCTCACCATGCTCGAAGAAAAGAGTTCTTTTGAAATGGTCCATTGGGACATATTGGGACCATCCCATATACCAAATATGCCACATTTGGGAGGAAACCAGAACTAGAAAGATTTGGGATGCTTATGCTTCTGCTCTTCTCTACTTACATTATTTTACATTCTTCGCGCCAAGTTATGTGCTGCCCATTTCGCAAGAAGGAATGCTGATGTGATTGCAATTGTTTGATGCTTTTGAAAGCAAAGCGGATGGTTGCCCTTGACCTTCCCCATCATGTGCTAAGCAGAAATTCACCACTCAACATTGCCGACCTTTGACGACTGCATCCCCATCGTGTGACCAGGTTACCCCAAGAAACACGACAGGGCGAAGCGAATGAAGGTATGCCTGGCCCGATGCGTTTCTAATGACACCGACACTGGGACACATTTGGCGGGGAAAACACCGAAACCTTTTGGGTACTCCAGCCGCCAGCCAAGGAAAACACAAAAAGAACACATGGAACCAGAAGTTTGAAGGAACACTTGAGAGACACATCACCCTGTGAACCCCTGGTGGCTTCCAAGGCCTCTTTGGGGCTGATGAGTTGTGAGTGATCCAATCCCTAGGCATGTCACTGTCCCATCGGCCCAAACTTCGCAGGGCGGGACGCGCACGGATCATGAAACCTGGCGCCAGGGGAGCAACTCAGGTTGGGATTCATAGCGAGACCCCACAAATATCCACAATGTGGTGCCCCCCAGTGATGTTTGTTGGTTTATAAACCCCATTAACATTAGTTATATCTACCATACACCATAGTTACTGGAGTTATTAACCAATTTAGCTATCTAGGAGGATTTCAGGATCCTAAAATGGAGGTAATAAAGGGAAAATCAGGATCCTAAAATGGAGGTACTGTACTATATAAGGCAATATTTTGCTGGGATATTCCCTGAAATTTAGGCCATTGAACAAATCACAATCACAAAATTTGATCTGACTGGATTATGTAACTAACTTGATCTGACTCAATTAACTTGACACTTTTTTCAGGCCAGGGCTTGCATATGCACAAATAATTCATGATGATTCAAGAAATAGAGTGAAGGCCTTTAGTCGCATCAACTGCTTGCCGGCAACATATTTCCTATGCGTGGAAGTCGATGCGACCCCTTGTTTTGAGGGTTCTAAGACCACAACCTCGAATACTCTTGGTTCAAATCTTGAGAAGGGGGACACAAAAGGTAAATCTCCGGAAAGTGAACACGGAGGTGCAACGCCAATATGTACAAACATGTATAGACATAGGTTTGTTCTACTTCTACAAGAAGTTGGAAGTAGATCTAGAATATATATATATATATATACATAATAATAAAATAACAATAATAATATGTATGTTATATCTAATATAATAAAACAACAATAAATATAATACAATACAAAATAATATAATGTAATATAATAAAATAAGATATAATATAATATATTATATTATATTATATAAACTAATAAAACATAATACAATATAATATAATATATTAATAAAAAATAATAATATAATATAATATAATATAAATTAATAGAAAAATAAAATAATATAATATAGTATAATATATTATAATATTTAATATAATATAATATACGAATGAATGAATGAATGAATGAAGGAAGGAAGGAAGGAATGAAGGAATGAAGGAATGAAGGAATGAAGGAATGAAGGAATGAAGGAACGAAGGAACGAAGGAACGAAGGAATGAAGGAATGAACGAACGAACGAACGGACAAACGCATGAATAAATGAAGATATGATCTATAATGGCAAGTTAATAAACTCTGCAGCAGAAAAATGACACTAATGACTCATATTAGACAGGGATGGAATGATTTAAAACGGGTTAGATTCATGAGCACCTCATGATGACACAGTCGCTCCAGCCTTCTTAGAAACTGCCCATTGGCATAGGTGCTGAACCTCTGCGGAGGGGTGAAACAAGTGGGTCAACCATGGTCAACCAGCATGGGCATCATGGGCCAAGAAATTGTGACCTCAAATGCCTCAAATCAAAACTTCTGATCTTCAAAGATCTTCAAAGCATGACGTGATTTCTTGACGTTGTGAGTTTTTTGTGCTTGGCGTTGACTGACAAAACGGGCTCAACCGGATCCGGGGGATCCAACACTGCAGATGTGGAAATCCACAGGGTCCCAACCTCGGACCGGAGATCTGCTGAGTTTCCCCTTCGTAAAAGTGGCCGGTCGTCAACTTTCGAACTGAAGAATTGTATCATTACTGGTTGGTGGTTGACCATTTCATCATCTTGAAAAGTGATGGAGTGAGTTCGTCAATGGGGTTGGGATGACATCAGATATATGAAATGGAAAAAGATGTTCCAAACCACCAGCCAAATTATATGTCTTCATATGTTGGATACTGGATACACAAAAAATATGATTGAAATGATTGAACTACATTTTAGGCCATGGCTTCCATGGCTATGTAACAAAATTCCAGAGGCCGCAGTTATTTTTTTCCGAGCTGCAACGAGCAATCACCGCTTCCAGCGCAGTACGGCGCTGATCTTTTCCAGTGCAGCGTACACGGGATTCTCAGTTCCAATTCAGAGATGCCAACAGCAAGGAACCCTGGATGCTCATGATGTGGAACCGTTAAGGTTTTTTACTGGGGATAATGATATGATACACACGCACCATTTCGGATGATACGCACATGTGCGCAAAGGCATGCACGTGCCGAGTCGCAGTGACGTCGGTGTCACAACCCTGTTGCAAAAGCTGTGTCATATACCGAGGTTTCAAAAAATATCATTTCTTTGGCTCCTTGTGCCAGCACGAAACAATGTCATTTATTTACCCTCCAGTAAATTAACATAGACCTGCCAAATAGGGGTTGGAAGATTAGTTTCCACTATAAATTGGTCATTTTAAGGGTCTATATGGGTCTATGTGTTTACCAGAGGGTAACATATAATCATATATTCAACATATATTCATATGTTGGGAGGTTCCGCCCCCAAATCTCCCCAAGATTTCATCAACAGTGGCCTGCCCCGTTGTGAAACGTTGATTGGTTTATGAAGATGTTATGAACTAGCTCGATAAGTATCTATCAGTAGCATGAATCTGCCATATACGTCCATATACCATTTTCAACCTATTTGTTTCAACATGTTTCAACCAACTTAGCGATGAATCGCTCACTGAGGCACCACCCGGTACCCCCGGTGGCAAAGAAAGTCCCCGACGTCAACAGCTTGGCTCCAACGCTACAATGGCTGCAGTTGGAGAAGTCAAGAGGTGCACACGCAATCAGCAATGGACGCCTTGGGCCTTAAAGGGGAGCTAGCGTAGCAATCCCAAAAAAAGGTAACAAAAATAGAGAAAACGCCAGAAAGCTGGAAATGTGTGGTAAATATCACCGAACCATACTGCAAAACTCCCCTTTGGGCATCTTTTTGGGGGTTCTCCATTGTAATAAAGGGTGCCGCATGGTGCCGCTATGATTGACATTATTTAGGGAAGTGATGAAAACTAGGGCAACAAGAACCTGCTCAAATAGGAACATCATCTGCAAGTTAAGCTGTTCATCCAACTGTTGTTCGCCAATTCCTCACGATGGTCGCTCCGTCTTTGGTCGCGAAAGAACCTCGCGAGGCACTGAAAGTTACAGGCCTGCCGCGCCTCATGTCCTTGGCGGCCCAGCGAAGAAATGATCTGTTGCAACTAGACCTCCCACACTGCAATTTGCCCATCAACAGTGGTCAAATAGTGCAATTTTGCAATAACTTTGATTGTATCTCATTGTCTCATAATATTATTCATTGCGTTTACCAATTTTTCATGGGTGCTTTGAGGGGTAAGGTACGCTTTCAAATCACATGTTTTCCCCCACAGTACCGGAATTCTTCACGGTAGTTGAGGCCCAAACTTAGGCAGCGGGTTGGGCCTGGAGCAAGGGGGACTGGTGACATGAAGCAGGACATGTTTACCACCTGAGCACCGTGAAACCAAAAAAAACATGGTTTTCATGGTTTTGGAGAGGTGAAACCTGACAAAATTGGGAAAAAACATGTTTTTTTTTGGGATGATGTTCGTTTGGACATGGCCTTTTTTGCGGGGATTGATTGGAAACTCAATGAAACTCGGCCTGAGGATTTCGTAGCAAAATTACAGGATCACTGGCTGTCCAAAGTCCAAAATCTCTGATGTGGCAAACTCAAGGATCATAATGATCGAATCCCAAGACAATTCCCATCCTTTTTTCAAACGTGGCTGAAAAATCCCCTTCATAAATGGATGTTTATAGCTGGCCAAAGTAACGAACTAAAATATGTTGGGAGATAGGTGCAGTTGAGACATCTGACCTCCACTTAATGTTAAGCAATAGGATCCACCATCCATCACCATCCCCAATGACTACCAATTTTATGGGTGACATATAACCGTTAGTAAAAACCTTCAATCCACATGCCGATCCTTCAAATTCTCCAAGCAAGGGGATGAGATGCTTTTTCCTCCTCGGAATGGCAGTGGCAGGGCAAACGCGACGTCGAAACGTTTCAAAAACGGCTTAGGTATAATGTCAACATCGGACCAATCAACCCCCCCCCACAAGGTTAGATGGACCTTGTAAGGTTTTTCCTAGTTTTCCCCTAAATAAACGGCCTCTGAACCATAAAATTTTGGATATGATGAAATTTGTATAGATTTGATTGTTAACATCTCATGGGACCCATAAGATTCCATTGGATTTGATAAATTTTGATTCTTAAAATCTCATGGCACCCATAAGATTCCATTGGATTTGATAAAATTTGATTGTCATAATCTCATGGAGAGCCTTGTGCCAAAAAAAATGACGAGATTTGATTGCTGAAATCTCACGTGTCTGAGATTGATGAAACATGACGAGAAACAAAAAAACATGGAAATAAAGAATTTTGGAAAAATGGGATTTCAGCACTGGGGGTTGATTAATTAGGTCCAAACCAAACAGTTTATTAATCCACGGGGGCCACCTGTTTTTAAATTACCATTTTTTTGGGGGGCAGTTGAGGTTGTTTAATCCGGCGGGGTGTATGAATCCTCACTTGACATTACACAGAAATCATCAGAAATCGACGTCTACAAATCATCTACATCTGACAATTTGAAGTTTAAAAACCATCCCTGTGATGAATGATGAACGTTTTTGTTTCGGAACTGGAGAGTTCTGAAAAAATCTGAAATCTGAATAGTCACATCTTACCATTAATATTCATATATCAACTTGAAACATCTAGAAACTGTTTCTGCCCAATTTGGCGCTTGCGAAACCTGGTTGTAACTGAGTCACCCATGATGGTCACCCATGGCCCATGAGTCCCGAAGCATGGACCATGTTGGCACAGGAACAATTTCTTGGGGATCATTAAGCAATCATTGAATCATTGGGGGTCATTAATCCATACTAGTGTGGGTAAAACAAATAATAAACCACCCCTAAATCACAATAAATGGGTGGTATAAACCATTCCCAAATCTCTCTCTCTCTCTCTCTATCTCTCTCTCTCTCTCTCTCTCTCCATCGCCATCCCGAAGGTTCAGCTAAGGCTGAGGGCGAGCTGGTGGCCCAGTCAAACGGAGCCACACTTTGAAACCATTCCCAAATGGGTGGTTTATTTTGACCACATTACTCTAGATATCAATATCTATAAGCTATTATATAATTCATGTGCATTGCACTTGTCATAATAAACTGCACGGGCAATTGACGGTTTATTTGCAGTTTAACAAAAACTATTGGACAACTATTCATTGTTAAACCGCATAGCTGCTCATGGCTTTTTCAAACCATTTCTTCCCCAAAAAAACATCATTGAGGCTGAGGCTTGGTCGAGGTCAAGCCCGATGAGCTCGAATAATGAAAATCTATCAGTGGCATCTGTCACATGCTGTTTGAAAAACATCGTCAGCGTATCTTATAACAAATAGAATCATTGTTCCCAACCTGCCAGGTGAGGGTCTCTAGATGTTAAGAATGGTGCAACTTCTTCATCTCCTCACCCGCCATCGCCAGCTCCGGATGCTGTGGAGCGCGCCTCGACCCGAACTCATGCCAGAGAGAATGTCAAATAGAATGCGAGCTAGAATGTCAGAATAGATGCCACTGAGAATGCCAGAATGAATGCCTGAACGGATGCCAAATAGAATGCCAGATGTGTCCGAATAGATGCGAGATAGAATGTCAGATAGAATGTCAGAATATGAAAAAAAACAAGATGCAGCCCACGAACCCGAATGCAATCACGTAGAACACTTTTGTGAAACAAGTTATTTGAACAGTCTTGTACATTTTCCCCTGTTACCGTACCAGTGCACTGTAGACTGTGGAAGGCGGAAGGGTGTGGAGTGCAAAGCGTGGGGGATGAAGAAAGTGGAGTGTTGAGTGGTGAATGTATATGTATAATGTGAAGTGGGGGTTCTGGAGTGTGGGGTGTAAAGTGTAAGGTGTGCGGTGGAAAGTGTGGAGTGTGGAGTAAAGTAAAGTAAAGTAAAGTAAAGAGTGTGGAGTGTAAAGAAAGTGTAGTGTAAAGTGTGGAGTTAAAAATGTAAAGTAAAAAGTGTGGAGTGTATAGTATAAAGTGTAATGTGTGGAGTGTAAAGTGTGGAGTGTTAAGTGTACAGTGTGGAGTGTGGATTGTAAAGTGTGGAGTGTAAGTGTAAAGTGTGGGGTCTGGAGTGTAATGTGTAGAGTGTGGAGTGTAGAGTGTAATGTGTGGAGTGTGGAGTGTAAAGTGTAAAGTGCAGAGTGTGGAGTGTAAAGTGTAGAGTGTAAAGTGTTGAGTGTGGAGTGTAAAGTGTGGAGTGTGGAGTGCAAAGTGTGAAGTGTAAAGAGTAAAGTGTGGAGTGTATAGTGTAGAGTGTAGAGTACAAAGTGTGCAGTGTGGAGTGTAAAGTGAAAAGTATAAAGTGCGGAGTGTGGAGCGTAAAGTGTGGAGTGTGGAGTGTAAAGTGTGGAGTGTAGAGAGTAAAGTGTCAAGTGTGGAGTGTAAAGCGTGGAGTGTGTAGTGTGGAGTATAGAGTGTAGAGTGTGGAGTGTAAAGTGTAGTGTGTGGAGTGTGGATTGCAAAGTGTGGAGTGTAAGTGTAAAGTGTGGAGTGTAGAGTGTAGTGTACACTGCGGAGTGTGGGGTGTAAAGTGTGAAGTGTAAAATGTAGAGTGGGGAGTGTGGTGTGTGGAGTATGGAGTGTAGTATGTGGAGTGTATGGTGTGTGTGGAGTATGGAGTGTAGTATGTGGAGTGTAGAGTGTAGAGTACGCAAAAGTATTGCGCCTGCCACACAAAATGACTTTTCGACACGTTTGCAGACACATGAGAATGTCACGAACTGCCGCGCCTGTCACGCAAAACCACGTTACAACCGGCTTTGAAACCTTGAAACAGGATAGGTTTTGCAGCTTCCCCGATAGACACGGCGAGGCCACATGAAAACCAGAGACTCGACACGAGATTGGAGCATCAAAACGAGCATTTCGTGCGAGACTTCCTCCAATTTTCACACTCTGTAGCTTCAGAATCGACGTTTTCCTACGAGTTTTTTTGTGAACCTCAAAATTTGCTACCTCAAAATCGATGTTTCCGGCGAGGCTTCCGTCAATTTTCAGCACATCTCACAAAATGCCACGGCTGCCACAGAATTTGCACGTTGTCACCACTTTGAGGCAGCCCTGACAATGCGATTGGTCACGTCCAAAGTGCTGCGCCTGCCACGAAATTGGAACTCATCTTCTGAAAACGTCGCAAAAGTATTGCGCCTGCCATGAAAAACGACTTTCGACACATTACGAAACACGTCTGAATGTCACCAAGTGCCACGCCTGCCACGCGAAACAAGGCGCGCGACATGTGAAACCTCCAAAAGTGACCCCTGTTGCAGAACTTGCCATAGGCACGGCCATAGCGACCTCGCGCAAACGGTTGCGGACGGTTGCGAACGCGAGCGAACACACCCTCAACCCCCAGACCCCCAGAGTGAAACGTGAACCCTTGTTAAACATTCGGGAATAATATATGCCATATAAGCCATATATACTTCCAGATGGTATGTCAGAAACTGCCCTCTGGTAAACTATTCTAGCTATTGAAAAAGGCAATTTATAGTTGACTTACCCATTAAAAATTGTGATTTTCCATAGTTATGTTAGTTTACCAGAGGGTATGTCAGACTGGTTCAGGGGATCGAAACGCCCCAATTGCGTTGCGAGCCGCCGAGCAATTTCTTGGCCAACGAACGCCTGGACTCAGAGGACGCCCCAGGTCGATGAAGACATGTCAAAAGCTATGGGATTATTGTGGATATGGATATCTGGTTGGTGGTGTTAACCATCTTGAAACATATTAGTCAATGGGAAGGATTATCCCGTATATTATGGAAAATAAAAAATGTTCCAGACTCCAAACCGCCAACCAGCTATGGTTGGATAACATGTCAAACCCAGGATTCTAACTAAATAAATGTGTTGATCAGATGTTTAAAGTTTTATGTTCCATTATTATTGACACTATTGATGATATTACCGCATTAGACCTAGTGCTTTATCCTTCAAAATAACGTGGTAAGAACCAAAACAGAATCATCTTCAATATCAGCAGAAATGGGTGGTCTATCTACCTGGTTGGTTGCTTTTTAAACCATCCCAAATATATTCTCGTCATCTCAACCAATCATCCCTTCCGTATGGTTGAAAAAAACAACAAAAACATTAACCCCCAACAAGTATTGATACCATGTTAATCTCATCCCCCTAATAATAAGTGTCCCAGTATGTGTATATATATATATATTATATTTATAAAATGTGTGTGTGTGGTGTGTCTGTGTGTGTATCCATTTATTTATACCGCATAATTTCCATAGAGGAATCAACAACAACTTACTGGTGCTAAACGCAGGGAATGAGGGAATGATCCACAATAAGTATCAATAATCATCCCAGCAACCCCCAGCAACCCATCCATTCCCTACGTTTAGCACCAGTAAAATAAACATGGATGAAGATCCATTTATGTGGTGGGTGAAGGATCAAAAAAAAAAACGCATCAAAAAAAATTATCCCCATAAGTATCAAAATAAAAATTGATTTGCATCAAAAAAAAATATTCCCCTGGACTTCTATGGAACTGTCCAAGATTTCAACGTGGTACACGCATCAAAAAAAAATAAAATTTGCATCAAAAAAAAATAAATTCCGAGGTATGCTAATACAAGTGAGACTCGTACGTGTCTGGAGACAGGGGAGGGAGGGTCAGATGTCGATTGCCGATCTGTCCGCAATATCCAGGTGGTCCGTATCAAACAAGAAAATTCCGAGGTATGCTAATACAAGTGACTCGTACGTGTCTGGAGACAGGGGAGGGAGGGTCAGATGTCGAAGAAAAGGTCGACTGTCAGCAGACAACAGATACCAATGCATATTAAATCACAACTACTCTTGGGATACCGACTCAGACGAAGAGTCCCATTAAGGTGCTCCATAACGCAATGCTCATACATGCGAGGCGATCACACGTCTGGAGAACTCTCTTGAGATCCCAACAGATACCAGCGCATATTAAATCACAACTACTCTTGGGATACCGACTCAGAGGGAGAGTCCCAGCAAGGTGCTCCATAACGCAATGCTCATACATGCGAGGCGATCACACGTCTGGAGAACTCTCTTGAGATCCCAACAGATACCGAATAAAGGGTCGAGTCCCAGCAAGCAAGCTGCTCCATAACGCGATGCTCATACATGCGACGCGACAGCATGTCTGGAGATGGAAGTTTTTTATGGTTTTCTTCAATCAATCAATCAATCTATATACATATGTATATATATATATATATCTATCTATCTATCTATCTATGTATGTATGTAGGTAGGTATGTATGTATGCATGTATGTATATACAGGGTTTGGTTTAGGGTTTAGGGATACAACATGTAGGTATAATTACGTGATTATTTGTAGTATATTTTGGGATCAAAGCTGTGTATAAAAACAACCACAAATATGTCATATATATATATATACGTCTATCTATCTATAAGTAAATATGTATGTGTATTTCTAAATAAACATATATATATATATATTTATATATACTGATAGAGACATAATTATATAAATATATACACATTGATATGTATATACATATTCATATGTATATATATATATACATATTCATATGTATTTATATATATATATATACATTTATATAAGTACATAAATATATATATATAAGTGTATATATAAATGCAAAGATATACATACATACATACATACATACATACATACATACATACATACATACATTAGATATATATATATGTGTGTCTATGTATATATATGTCTAGATATATATATATATATAAACATAAATATTAATATAAAAGAATCAAACTAGTAATTGAAAAGTGTGCAAGTTTTGAATTTAAATAATTAAAAAAAAAGCGGGAGAGGGGGATTGGGGGGGAGGGCGCCGCGCCTCCCCCCCAAAGCAGATTGGAAACACCTATTTTCACATGCAAGGTGCTGGGTTGAATGCGATACTCAAGGTGTATGTAGGTAGGTATGTATGTATGTATGCATGTATGTATGTATATGCAGGGTTTGGTTTAGGGTTTAGGGATACAACATGTAGGTATAATTACGTGATTATTTGTAGTTTATTTTGGGATCAAAGCTGTGTATAAAAACAACCACAAATATGTCATATGTATATATATATATATACGTCTGTATATCTATAAGTAAATATGTATGTGTTATATAAATATATATATCTATATTTACATTTATATATATATTTATGTAAATATATATATATATATATTTATGTAAATATATATACTGAGAGATACACAATTATATAAATATTTACATGGATATGTATATACATATTAATTTATATATATATATATATATATACATTTATATAAGTACATATATATATAAGTGCATATATAAATGCAAATATATACATACATATATATACATATATATGTGTGTGTCTATATATATATATGTCTAGATATATGTATATATATATACACATAAATTTTAACATAAATATGAATATAGTCGAATCAAACTATATAGTGTATTGAAAAGTGTCTTTCTTTTTTATTTAAATAGTTTAAAAAAAGCGGGAGGGGGGGATTCAGGGGAAGGGCGCAGCGCCTCCCCCCCAAAGCAGATTGGAAACACCTATTTTCACATGCAAGGTGCTGGCTTGAATGTGATACTCAAGGTGTATAGACTACACGACATGCACCCTGGAAACATGTGGAATACAGTATATATACTTGTAGATACATACTCATATATATATATACAGTTATATGTATATACATATGAATGTGTATATATATAAGTACATAAATATATATATATATATTAATATGTAAATATAAATATATAAATATAAATACATAAATATATATATATAAATATATAAGTGTATATATACATGCATAAATATAAGTATATGTATATATTTACATATTTCTATATGTAAGTATATATATATATGAATTTGAACATAAATAGAAATACTATGTATATAAAAATATAAACAGAAAATATAAATAATATAAATATATTTAAATATAAATATATAAGTGTGTATATAAATGCATATATATATGTATATATACATATACATAAATAACAGTACGCAACTGCTACGGTGATGCCTGCATGTAATTTGAATGATCTCTTCTGCATGTAATATTACATCATTATTTCTTTCCTTTCTTGTTTCCTTCCTTTCTCGTCTCCGTCCTTTCTTCCTTCTTTTCTTTCTTCCTTCCTTTCTTCTTTGGTTCCTTTTTCTTTCTTCCTTTCTTGTTTCCTTCCTTTCTTGTTTCCTTCCTTTCTTCCTTCCTTTCTTCCTTTCTTCCTTCCTTCCTTTCCGTCTTCCTTCCTGTCTTCTTTCCTCTTCCTGTCTTTCTTCTTTTCTTCCTTTCTTTCCTTTCTTTCCTTGCTTCCTTCCTTCCTTTCTTCCTTTCTTTCTTCCTTTCTTCCTTCCTTTCTTCCTTCCTTTCTTCCTTTCTTCCTTCCTTCCTTTCTGTCTTCCTTCCTTCTTTCCTTCCTGTCTTTCTTCTTTTCTTCCTTTCTTTCCTTGCTTCCTTCCTTCCTTCCTTTCTTCCTTTCTTCCTTTCTTCCTTCCTTTCGTCCTTTATTTTTTTTTGATGCATTTTTATTTTTTTTTGATGCATTATTATTTTTTTTTTGATGCCTACGCCTTTATGTGGGCTCACGGGTCCACAAGTTCCACCTGAAAAATCAACCACACGCTGGAGTTACAATGATACAGTTTGACAGAGTGGGGCCCCACTCTGGGGCCCCCGTTTGGTAGCTAAGTAGCTAAATTAGTTCATAAATCCAATAATTATGGTTTGGATGTTTATGGTACTTTAAACTAGAGTTAATATGGGGTTTATAAACCAACAAACATCACTGGGGGGACACACATTGTGTACATGGTGTTCTTGAAACGATGCCCTACAACTACCTCTGCTGCCCTCGGCTGACCGCCTTAGGCGAAGTTGACGCTCTTTTTCTTGTTGCTCCTCAAACAGTGCATCACCATGGAACCTCTTGGAACCTCTCGTTTGACATACAAACAGACAGGAAACCGTCAAAAGAGCGTGCATGTTCACCCAGTTCCATAGTCATGAAATTCTTGTAAGGTTTAGGTTCACCGCAAAAAAGAAACAGAGCCTTCCTTGAAGCAGGACATACCTCAATAATCCATAAGCCCCTGATCATGGCCGATTCCAAAGTCAGCATTCGACTCTTAGTCCCTTCCTATTGAACACCCCTTGGAAAGCATGTTTTTTTTGCCTGGGATTTACCAAATTTACACGCATTTAGGGCCATTACTATAGGGCTGTTTAATATGGGGGATGGGTCACCATGGGTCCTTCCCCTCTTTCAGGCGGCGCTTGTCCATGAGGTCTTGCAACTCCTACGGCTGACCCTTGCAATGCCAAGGTTGAGGTGAAATTCATACCCAAAATCAAGCTGAAACATTGGGAAAGGTAGAAACAGTGGGAAAAAACATGGGAAAAACTCATCCGAAAATATGGAAAGGTAAAAACAATGGGAAAAACTCACCCGAAAATGATCTAGTTACTTAGTTTGCGGGGGAAGGCATTAGATTCATGTCGTGAGTTTCAGATCCTTCTTTAAAATCAAAAGTAGAAACCCTGTTCTCCAGGGTTTTTGTGACCTAAACCGGTGGAGTACACCTTCCCATCGAGTCAGAAACCTCTTCAACTTGAATCACATTGGTCGAATCAAATCATGCCATGATTCGACTTAAAATAATCACCAACTTGAAAATCATTGAAGTGGATTGCACCTGGTCCCTTCGTGCGCTCAGTCGCAAGGAAGGTGCACGAGCAGGGCCTCCAAAAGGCGGCAAGCGAAAGAGTTGACCATGTTTTAGGGGGAAATCGCATGTTTGGTTTATAAACCACCTTAAGTATGGTTATAACATGTTATAACTGTCATTAACCATATTGATCCAACTTAGCTATCGTAACGGGGGCCCCACTTTGTAGTGATATGATCTAGTCACCAATAGTAGGATAATTCTGGTGAATTTCAAAGGATCAGTTTGGGATAGAAGACTGATCTTATAACCACCACCACCACCAGTGATACGATAATGGGGATCTTACAGTAACATCAACCATAATGTGGATATAACTAACATGAACAATTATATCAAAATAATATAAACACAACCATTAACATACTAACATTAGCATCAACCATAAGGATATAATGGGGATATTAATGGGGATAGCTCCCGTAGTCAAACATGTCTGGATAATCCCATGGCACGGTTTTCATAAGTGGGCAATCTGTGAAGTGAGGATCTTCCATTGCCAGGTTAGATGACAACCGAGCGCCTGTATCAAAAACACCTAAGAATGGACTTAAACCTGACTCTATGGGGTGTTCATTGGATATCATTGGAGGGGTTTAGGGGGGAAGGGACAAGAAACCATCTTTTCTTGCCTGAAATCTAAATTATTTTTGCGATGGCCAATTTACCTTTCATTCTGTCTTTGTTTTTTTTTGTGCTCCTGGACATGTTGTGATCAAAAACGGGGCGCTAGTGACACAGCCTGTCCCAGGGATTTGCCATTGTTTTCTGCTCTGGCATCAGCAGTGAATTTTCGATAAGTCCATGAACCCCAAAAATAATGAAAACAACACCCCTGCGATTTAATGCGAAGACCTTTTCGTGTCGGCCATGTCATCACATTCTCTTGGACCAATATGACTCGTGGCCGGGTGATCGAATTCAAATCCCAAACAAGAAACGTGTCATTCCACAAACACCTCGCTTTGGTATCATATAATATGGCTGTAATAATGTGTAATAATAAACATGCGTGTATAATATAAAAAATATAATTTCATTATCATTATACCATCTCCAAATAGGCATGTGTAAGAAAATCATCCTCCGCACACACACACGTATACCTAAATATCAATTATATAAACACATACACGTGTTCTTTAAAGCATATCCAATCCAACATCACCGTATATCCAACATGGCCGAGGCAAAGATTTCACCGCGACCACCTGGAATTGCTTTGGGCAGCAGCTTTCGTCCATCAACGCTGAACTCCAAGGCCTAGTGCGGCTGTTGTTCGGTGTACCTTGACCCCTAGGCTGACCTGTCAGAAATGGTACAAGAGTGCAGGAAAACATTTTTTTTGGTACAAAAGTACTGTAAGTCATTGTAAATCATGGTTTATACAATTTGAGTGCATTTGGCTCAACTCTTGCCCGTCCGGGAAAAAAACGGATAAACATAGAACACGCCTGTCAATTGAAGGTCTAGCTAGATTTCTTCCATAAATTCTGTCAAAGGTCAAACTAGGCATCGTTCCCTGGCAAAGTTGCATATGGATGTTTCCAAGAATTGGGGTACCCCCAAAAAACCATCCAGTCATTAGACCATTTTAAATTGAAACCATTTGAAACCCATGGTGACTTGGGGATCTCCGAGTTTAAGAACCCCATGCGTGCCTTTCTCTGTGCTTGCTATCAAAAGAAAGGGTCCCCTTGTACTGCATGAAAAATGGCGCGGCAATTTCCAAAGGCCAGGGGAGATTTGCTGTTGTTTCCCGCTTATTTTAAGCGGCCAAAACGGGGATCGTGGATCAGAATAAGAAAGGGTATACCATCGTCAACGGAATTATGTAATGTCAATTCTATGCTTGCTTCCTTTCCACCTGGCATGCTCAAAACATGTCACGAAAATGTGAGTGCACGGTGAATGAGTGTGTGAGTGTGCGTGCGGATGTGTGTGAGTGTGCGCGTGTGTGTGTGTGTGTCCCATGCTTTTGGGCAAACCCAATCAGATCCGTCCCGTTGTTCTACACCCTTTCTCCGGACACATCCAAAGACCGTTGTTCTACCCCAATCACATCCGTTTATCCTTTCTTCGGACACGCCCAGAGATGAGCAATACACATGTCGTACTCAATTGTCGTGACGTATTAAAAGGGTGCATATCATATAGTCACCACCAAAGTAGCAACTCTAGTTCAGTCAATCATGATAAAATATGATAAAATCCTTGGACCCTTTGAACATGTCTCGGATGTTATCTTCAAAATATGGAAAGCCAAGTTCCCATGGTCCATGCCATAGCTATTTTTTGGGGTTCTTGGGCTCCGACAGTCTTGGGCAGTTTTGGAATCCTAGGCTGTCAATGGATTGATGCAAGATATGCAAGGAACACCTGGAGGAACGTATTGTAGTTACCCTGAAAATCCCTGAAATCTACAGGGCTCCGGATCCGGTTTCAATTTTGCGATCATCGACTTCTGCAACATTCTCCCTATCCTTTTCCCTATTTGTTGATGGCGATATCGCGCCATTGGGGACTCCCCCCCGAAGGGTACCAAGCTATTTGGCCAACGCCAAGAATCTCAGGCCCACGATACAGAAGCTCGAAACGCAGGCCCTCATTCTTCGGCCTCAAAAGCGCAAGATGTCCGCTGCCTGATATATGGGAGATATATCTATAGTTTATCGGGTGTATAGATACTGTAGATTAAAACTTATTACTGAGGGGCACAACTGTTGTATCCATTTCGTATCCCGGTCATCGAAAACGCGGAAACCTGCAATGAAGATTTTGACTGAGTACCCAGTAAAATGACGATCTACCCAGTAATATTAACCATGGGACTTCACAATCTCTCCAGTGTTCTAAAAATGTGGTTTGAGGCCTGGTTTAACCATCCTGAAATGAGGATAACTATGTATTTAATATCGATATAGAGAGAGAAAAGCAAATAGATAGCGAATGCAATATTCAATAGCCCCAATTTTATCCATGTTTTGTGTTCCAAAAAATACATCCAATTTGTTTGTATGATTTCCTTGGAAGGGTTGTCTAAAAAGTCAGAGCCGTGTCCAGTCTAGTAAGTCCCCTATTGGTGGGTTTATTCCATGTAGAAGGGCTTGTAAGAACAATAGATTAGAATGAACTGAAACAATTTAGCATACATGGATAAGCATGAAGCTAACGACGATACATCCAATAATGTTCACGTGCACTGCAGTGCACCTATAGTGACGGGAGTGGACAGAACCATGGCACTGTGGTTATGATTATATATCAACCAACAAGCAGCAAAGTCTCAAGTATTATTGATGTGTCTATTATTGAAGACGTATTTCAGAAAGAGCCCTTTCGCTCTTGTGTTCTTTTGAAAGCATCCTGTGGAGAAATGTCATCCTGGCTACCCTTTGATGCCCTTTGCAGGCAAGGGTGGCTACCCTGCAGATGGAGAACATGCGTTCTTCGAACAATGGCAGGTATGGGCCAAGTGTTTAACACATATCTATGTACAATTATGTGCATATGCGCATACTTGTAATAAATACATGTGCATAATTGTGTATATATATAACTATATCACATCATGGCCAATCTTAGATACCCTGCAACAAATAAATTCTTTGCTGGTTAGTAGATAATCCCATTGATACCAAAAGGCTAAAGGATTACTACCCATCAAAGATTGACCTAGACATGTATTTATATGTATATATATATATCCATTGAACGCCCCATAAAGATCCAAACAGCCCCTCCCAAAAAGTATATGTCTAGCCGGGCATTATGGCATTATGTTCTCCCATTCGCATTACTGAACTATCTGACTGTCAACCCCCCCATTGTGTGGACCACTCCCAATCTGAGATATACCCTACAGTCTACATGTTTAAGACAAACATGTTCATATCCGTATTTGTACTTACTTACAGACGTGTGTATACATATGTATATATATAATGATAATGCATATGTGTATAATTGTGTGCAAAGGGCAAGCAGCTGACATTTTCACATTCCTCAGGTTGACCCAAACAAAAAGGGCGCCCCAACGACGTATCCACATCAAAGATCATGCCCAGGGCTTCCCTTAAACCTGGGCAAATGATCGTCAAATGGCAGCTGGGGAAGGGCAGCTCGGTGAGGAAAATATTGTTTTGCCAGCAAAAATGGAGGGTTCAAGCAACAAAGCCATGGATTTTATATGACTTTATAGGGACAAGCAATAATGGTACCCCTATTCCCACAAGCTTCCTATTCGGACTAGGGGTTTCTTATGGGAGCAGGAGGGTAGGCTTATGGATAGGGATACCGTCTGGAAATGACCCCCACAGTCATGGGAAACCATCAACGGGTCATTTTCCATTGCTATGTTAGATTACTACTGAGTAGGAATGAAATGATTAAATGGTTATGGCTATCCTATCGTACCCTGGTTTTCATACCGAAATGGGATTTATGGATGTTCCTCCCCTCAGTCATTCAAGGTGTCTCATAGGTTTTGATCCATCTCTGGAATGGAATGGATATATAGATTTCCTCAAATGGACCACCAAATCACCCAAGTCGTTCGACCATGATAGTATTGACACATATGGTGACTTGGGAAACCACCATGACTTCAGAGACCCCCATATGGATGCAATGGATGGGACGTGTATAACTGGGAAAAATCACAGAAACGACTCTTCAGTGCCGACGGTGTTTTTCAACCTTCCTGGTTCCCCGGCGACTATCCTCTATGTTTCTGTGTGCATACCGGGGGTGATGAAGCGTGGAGGGTCTAAGTGGTGCACGCACTGACCTTTGTGGTCTCTCCCTCTCTCTTCACCTTTGTGGTGCACTCATCGACCTTTATGGATTTTCCACCGGTCTCTTGTGACCAATACGTAGGAGGGTGAATCCAGGGGGTCCGACGCCGTGTGTCCACTGTTGTGGATAGCGTCCTTTGAACTTCGCACGGTTGTCCTTTGATGCCTTAAATTTGTTGGACTACACCTGATTGGATCGGAATTGTGCTGTTTGCAGGACATGCTTTCCTGGTAGGATTGAGACCCCAACAGCCTGCCTTGATCTTCTTTTCGCCATGGAATCCTATCTACCACTGATCTACATAGAAATCTACATGTCAATATCTAAATGTATAAATATATTAATATGGGTATAGCATGGTATAGCACATGTACATGTATAAACTACATCCAAGAAAAAATGATAAACAATGCATCTATATAGAAATACGTATGACTGCATGTATGGCTTCAGCTTCGCCAATTTTGGCCACACCGTTCTCACTTTTTCACCCCTTAGACAGGGTCCCCGGCAAGGGTCGCACAAGCGACTGGTCACGGGGCCGGAAGCTTTCAACATGGGAATATCCTGGCAGCTTATGTTGCCCCAGTGGAGATCCGAAATGGAGCTTGGATCGTAACAAAATCCCATATGCGAACCATGGTGCTGGTATATTTACCAACAAAACTGGCGATTTTGTTATGGGGTAAATGTAGGTAAATACTCCAGCACCATGGAGCATATGGGTATGGGTTATCAAATGGATTTCTGGGCTGACCGTGATAATCAACATACTGGATGGTATGCCATGTAATATTCCAAAAGGGGTTTGGAACATTGCTCAATTGGACAACAAAGAACTCTGGTTCCAAAGTAACAAAATCCAGCTTGGAAAAAATGAAGGAGCCATGTCTATATTTGATGGTCATGGTGCCTTGGTGCCTTGGTGGGCGGTTCCAATATGTTCCAATCCGAAAAAAACTGCGAATTCACCATCATCCAAGAACTTCCAGTTGCCTCTGCTTCAGTTTCCTGTGGGACAAGTTAGGAGAAGTTTGCTAAGTTGGTTTATAACTCCAATAACTATGGTTTATAGGTGATATATCTATAGTATCCATGGGATTATAAACAAACTTATAACTTGGGGGGCACCACCTTGTAGGAATTAAGCTCTTTGGTTCAATGGCCATTGCCACAGCGACCACTCTTCCATTTGTAGATGAGTGATCATTGTTTCGATGCCTTTTAGTTATATAACCATAATTCTAGGCGTTGTATCCCAGCTCATGGGCGGTAAATGCCCATAGTTATAGCCATAAAACTAGTCATTATAAGCGATTTTCTCACCATGATTAACCATCATTAACCACTATCAACCATGATCCCAACCAGTATCAACCATTCTTCCCCATGATTTTCCCGACTCCCTCAAGCCACTTATTTTTCACGAATCTAACCCATGAGATCCCCATAGCCAGGCAAACACCACAACCGAGGCACATTCACTTCCAATAGCCAAACATTGTACTCATCATCCACCTGCGACAACGAGGTTGGCTTTTTTTGGCCCACAGGCCAAGTGGCTGTTGAGTGGGGAAAAAGTTTCGTGATGGCTGTTGAAACATCTCATTTTGTCACTCACGGGGATTTCCAATCAGCAATCCAACATGCCAACCCGAGGCGCAGGCTCAGGAGCACAAGAAATGGAGACTGCTCATGAAAATCCTCAAGAATGTACATGGCAAACAATAATTGCGCACCATGAAGTCGTAGCCGAAGAGTTGGAAGCTGCACGAGTGATTCTCAGACCTTAACCGGCGCATCATTCAGACGTGCTTATTAACAATAGGATAACCCAGTTGAATAATGTAAATTCGATTTAGATAGTTGATGAAGACAATATATATATAATGAATTATATGAAGACATGGTTAGATTCTTTGTTTAGACTACCGGGTTAGATTGATAGGTTGTAAACGAGATACTGACTGGGATGCACGTCAAAAAGGGGACTGACGTGTTGCTGATGGTTGCCCAAATATCTGGGAAAAAAGCACCCTCCAAACCGATCCGGAAATACACAATCCCAGCAAAACAGTGACTGTGTGGCGTTTTGAATTTCTATCATCTTTGGTGCTTACTATAAAGACATGGAACATGTATTCGGCAAAGCGGTCAGAGTGGAAGCAGCCCAGGGAAAATCATTTTATCTCATTCTTCACCTACAATGACTTGATTATTCAGACTGACAATGCACACACAGTTTCATACACATACATATGTGAATAACAAGAAATGACGGGATATTATATTATGTTATATTATAGTGATTTGTAGATGTGTCCTAAGGGCCTTATGTACCTACCTATACATATCCATGCCAAGTTAATGGTTTCAGGTTCCAATCCCTTTAAACAACAGAGGTACAAACAGTAGCCATAATCTTCCCAAGTAGAGATGGACGAGAGCAAACAACTCCCAGAATACCCTAACAATCATAACCAGTACTACGACATAATCAGTAATATATATATATATAGATAACTGTAATATACTAAAAATATGATGAACATGTTGTGCCCATATTTGTTGGGACCTCCTACCTACTAACTATTCTTGTTTACTTTGCAGTTTTCGAAGGCGGTCCCTATGCCGTCCAGCTTGGCTTCCAGCTTTGATAAAACTTCTGCCACACCTCGGGATGACATGCACCAGCGCCATGGCGGTTCCAGGTTCCAAAGGATCTAAGAGAATCTAAGACGTTTACAAAAGAGGGAAACTCACCTCTATTTCATGTATACTGGATATCCACATGTTTCAATCTTAATTTGTTATTTTTATTTGAGTTCTTCAGTTCTTTGTATGCAGAGTCCCTACCAGTGATAGATGCGGTGCAGCGAGAACAACAATGAAGAAACAAAACACACATAGTACTGATAAACCAAGTTCTTGACGTGCTGGAAAATGGTGAGAAATGGTACCCTCTGGAAACTTAAGTTTTATAAACGGTAAATCATCGAAAACCCATCGAAAACCCTTCAACAATGGGTAATTCCTGCCCAAGAAATCATGGGGGTTGTCAAATTCCTGGCACAAATTGCCATCTTGCATCATTCCGCCCTATTTTTTTGTCGAAAATGTGTCCCAACTTGACCTATCATGTGGATGTTTCCTAAAATATTGGTACCCCTAGTTATCATCCATTTATAGATTGGATTTTCATAAATCATCCAGCTATTGGGGTACCCCCATTTATGGAACCCCCCCATGTAATGACCATTAACCATTATCAACCACTATTAACCACTACCATTATTAACCAGTGTCAAAAAGTTGATTCACTTTTCCAAAGATTCAAGTTTTCCGAAAAATCCCATGTTGCGACACCTTGGTTTTCCAGGGAAAAAACGACTCTTGGTATTCCACCAAGGAGCTGAGCAATGAATTCACCACGATCTTCTGCATGGCGGGTCGAATCTGGCCGTGGCCGCGGCTAACGGGGTTTATAAACACCTCTGGTCCGTTGAGTTGATTTACCGGTGGCAAAATGGTGAGATTTACCTAGCTATGTTAGATGAGCAAGGTTTATCATTGTATATATATGTATAAAATCCTTTTGAGCTATCGTATATTCAACATTATTCAACCATATCGAACAAAATGATTCATAATTATATTTATACATCATATACAAATGAGCCAATACAACACACACACACATATCTGTATATATACATATGTAAATATTATCATATTATATAATTCGATCTTGCTGCTATCCCGAAGCTTGGCAGCCCTAGTTTCACCACCCTCTGTCGTTCCACACCGCACCTTGTCGTTCCACACATCGTAGCCAGCCTTCTCTGAGAGAAGGCTGCGATATCTGTCCTGTCGTAGCGCGCCAGCGGTGGGAAAGGCCATACCCCAATGGTGGTAGAAACATGTGCGAACATGTATAAACCACCAAATAGCAGGGGTTTTCTTGGATGAAGTGGCACAAGAATGTTTCTGGTAGCGAATCTCTGGAGAAACCTGCCCAGGGTCCTGCGTCCACTGACATCTCCAGTCCTTAGCCAGGGCCGAAAATTGGCTTTCGGGTGTCTCCTGCGAAGCAGGTTTTATAATGTTCATCTGGGGTTCTGAGGGGCCAGACTGACACTGGAAACCTACCATTTGGAACAGCAATCACATGTTTCCAATGCCATAGCTACTGAATGGCGAGTGTTAGTTGATCATGATTCAATCATGACCAGAATCATTCAGCTATAGCCAGTAAGCTTGGCAATCCTGACAGGCGGGGGAATAATAGCTACTGTAGAAAAGGCTACTGAATACAGGAACGATGGGTCACAATTTGGAAGATGATTGAAAGAATCATAACTAGTCAACCTGCAGAATAAAGTCCTGGATTCTTGGATTATCCCACTTGCTGGGCAAACTGACCCCAGCTACCGGCCAGTGTAGCAGCCCGCAGCGGCCGAGATTCTTCATCGTCGGGATTGAAGTTGGGATGATTTTTCATGATCACAGTGTGCGTGAGATGCTTAAAACCTGTTCGGAGCAGAACCGGAACCTATGAACAAATACTCCAGGAAATTGGGATTTACCATCAACCATGTGGATTTTATTGACAAAAATGTGGGATACAAGATGATACAAAGGAATATAGTGGGATATAATAAGAGTTATAATGGGATCATATTAATTCAGAATGGGCCCCTGTTCATCCCCAAACCTAGAAGATTTAAGTCTGTACTTTCTATTCATTTTAAACATACCCTATCGCACTATCGATGAGCGGCTACACAGTTCATCCTCTTTGATGCTCGTTTTGTCCTGCGATTCAAGTGTTGAAAGGAGAACATGAAGACCAAAGCTGCTTTGATACCGCTCAAATATGATATGCATGTGTATCTACAGTATATGAGTATATGTATAAATATATGTATATGTGCAAAACACCCATAGGGATCAAACAATATGGAATAATGTTATATATATAATATATATATGTATACAGTAAATATATATTTAAACAAATATATGCTATAGACTAATCATGTGGCTATATATCAACGGTTCAACCTGGCTCCTGATCAGCAGGACACGGGTCATACAGTCACTGGCTTGATTTCACCGGAAGAAAAAGGACATCATGACCTGACAAACCCCACCAAATCCATATATTCCTCCAGCAAATTCACGTAGACCCTGCTTAAATTGCCAATTTTCAGTGAAAGTACGAAATCTTGCAATCCCCTATTTGGTGGGGTCTATGTGAATTTTCTGGAAATGCCAACCCCAAATCAATGAACCTCTGGGCTGTTGATGGCTGTTGATCATTGGGGGATCCCTGGGGTTAACTAAGAGATTTTCTCGAATCTACGTGAAGGTTTCCCCTAGGGTCATCATATCACCCGTCCAAGGTACGGTCCCCAAAGTCATCCAAGGAGTAGTCTTCTGCAGCGAGTTTGACATAGCCTTAGCTTTCAACAAAATTTTCACAGCAGTTTGCTGGCTTGTTTCACTTAACTGATGGATCATCGTGGTCAAGGCCTTTCGACAACCAACTTGGCCTTCGGTAAGATTTTATACATATATGTGGGCATCATGGTTTGACAGGGTGCACTAACAGCCATGGAAGGCACAAAGGGTCTGGGTTCCATGGTAAACATCCGAGTCCAGGAGATACTTCTTGCATCTGGTTCCTGAAATTTTGTCCAAATGAACATTTCAATCATGGGAATCATTTCCACTGTTTGGTGGGTTGAGCCATCCAGAATATAATGGTAGCCCCCAAAAGGATCGACATGTAACATCATGTAACATGTATCTATTCGTTTCTTTGAAGGATGAAAGTCATGTTTGAACCATGGCAAGTGCAAAACACAAGCCACGGATGACCCCAATGATAGCTGGTGAATAAACCTTCATTGGATCTTATTGATGGTGGTTCGTTGGTAGCAAATGAAACCATAGTCCCATGGTAAAACCCGAATTGCTAGGGGAGTGGCACGCCACTGACTAGGGCCAGTTCAATTCCAAAACCACACGAATCCAGATAAAACCAATAGAAAAAAAACAGCAAACAACACTTTTTTCCCCCTTCTTCCGGTGTCCAAAGTCATGGGCGATCCGGGGGATCCAACCCCCGATCCCCAAGGTCTCCAGACATTCGCTGAAGAAGTAAATGGTCAAGGGATTCAGCGCCGTGACCATGACCCACTGACGAATGTCATGCTTCCTGGCGCCGCCAATCCTGACGGAACGGAACTTGGAGCGGTTGATGGTTGCCAGGTGGTGTCACCCCTGGCATCATCCTTAAATTGAAGCATGTTTAGTATTGAAACCCATGGTGACTTGGGGATCCACCATTCTAGGAAACCTCCAGTTATGTTTGTTGGCTTTAGAAACCCGTATAGATACGAACGTTATCAGCAAATGAGCATCATCTTCCAAACATGTTTGACCTAGGCCCTCGTTTCCGCAAGGGGACAGCGTTTCCATTGACCCCAGCATCCCCGCCAGTCATACTGTTGCCTGGCAGGCGATAGACGTCACCAACACTATTGTTGCTGCAGCCAAGCCGTGCCTTGTGTCCCACTAATGTTTGCCCTGCAAACACCTCCTCTGAATCGTGACCCATTCGTTCCCTTGCAGTTGAGCGGCAGCAAAGGATTTTCAATATACTTCCTTGGCATCGGCCCGGTTGAAGTTTCTCATGGCCAATCTTAGATACCCTGCAAAACATGAAATTCTTAGCTGGTTGGTAGATAATCCCATTGATACAAAGACTAAAGGATTAAACTTCCCATCCAAGATTGACCTAGTCCTGAGTACTTCGTTGGCCTCGTCTATAAATAGGTACAGTGTCAAATTTGAAGGTGAAACAAGACATCCTGAGCACTAGTTTCACATGATGAGCTCCCGCGGCGCTTCACTGGGCAAGGTACTGGCAAACATAGCTGCAGCTCTTGCCTCCACGTCTAAGAGTCTAGAGCTGGGTGCTCAACAAGCGAGGGAAACAACAGACAGTAGTGCTGCAATCCCACCAAAAAACAACAGTGAGTTTACGGTAAAGCAATGTTTATTTTTCTAGGGCATGGTTCGCAATACGATTATGCCCCCAGAAAGGTGAAATTGGAGACATTTCACATGACTCATTCAATCTCTCTCTCTCTATATATATTTAATTCTTGGGTTTTCTCATGCAATCCGTGTGAGTCTGCTTGGTGAGAGGCCAGACGGGCCTTGGGAAACCCATCACAAAAAACATCCCAAGAGCGGTGGCGAACAACAACACCCCAAAGCACCCAACGCTGCTCTCAGCCATGTAAGCAAGTTGAACATCACAGGTCAGCTGGATCTATAGTATCTATAGTACCACATAAATAAAGCTAGACATGTGACTTACCACTGTTTTAGCAGGATCTTTTTTTAGCACTTTCCTATCTTTCTGGGGTTTGCTGTATCTTTTTCCGGGGTTCCACAACTCGTTGTGGCACCTCTGGAGTGTCGCAAGATTCGATCCAAATCGTTCTCCACCTGGGCAACTGGGATGATGATGGATGATGCACCTCGACTTGATTGCAAGTTACGTGCCGTGGTGCTCCCAACATAGTAAGCCAATAATTTTTAGTTATTGGAGTGTTGTTAGTTTTATGTTCACCAACTTAGCCATCGGAAACGGGGGCCCCACTTTGTAGAGAAAATATGAGAACATGGTGATGAATCAATGGATGGAATGGGAAACCCTATTTCTGGACAAGTGATTTCACATTTTGACAATGCTAATGCCGTGTTCAAAAGTTAATTCAATAGATTTATGGTTCTTGTGCATGGATGGGTGGTTGGAGCATCATTCATTGAGCACTACATTATCAGTATGCTAATGCATGTGAGTCTGGATGTCCCAGGATCTCTCTTCCCTATTTTGTAAACGGATTCAATGGTCCAAAATGGTGCAATCATCCTCTGCAAGCAACCTGTGGGAAATGTCGTCTTATGAATGTCTCATGGGACCATAAATTTCTTGAATTTAGGAATCTGGGGTCACGACACCATATATCCTGAAGGTGATGTCCCCACTGCTCGTGTGGAGAATGTCTCTTGCATGTTTATGCGGTACAAAAATAGTATGTATAATTGTTCTATCACATACAGTAGAGATGTTAATGTACTGTGCAAACCTCAAGAGTTGAAACTATATATGTACGCATCTACATGTGTATATACATGTATGCATATATACATATGGGCGCGTTTGAAATCAAACATATCCAAAAATGGCAATCTCAACAGGGAAAAGGGTGATCAACATTGACCATGGGAGTTTGGGGGTAACTACATGTTTACATGCAATTACCCTATATTCAAACATACCCCATTTCATATATATATATACATTATAATATGTATATGTACAACAATATATATATAAGTAATATTATTAAAATATATTATATATATCCACGTGTATGTATATTTATTATATACCTCTTGTGGCATGGTGCATCGGTCTGGTGCTCTTTTTCTTGCCGCACGATGAAGTCGCAAGCACGATGCCGAGATGCTGCGAGGATTGGCCGTTTTTTGTCTATCCAGAAGAATCTGAGGAGTTCACATGTGAAATTTCCAGGAAAATTTCCAGCACAAGAAACAAATATATGGGCAAACTACTCTGGTTGGTGGTATACCTACCATCTTGAAAAATGATGGATTTCGTCAATGGGAAGGATGGCATCCCATATGTTACGCAAAATAAAAACATGTTTGAAACCACCAACCAGTAATGGTTTTTGATGCTGTAAAGCACCAAATATGGGGTGGTTCAGCAGCATTGTATTCTGCAAATTCTGGGATTGGCCTGGTTGATCAGCAGCTGGTGCTGTGATGGGTGCCAAAAAGAGTGGGTCTTGTGGCTACGCCAACATCTACGCCGCACATGGGCTTGAGATAGGAGCATCTCCACATTTCTATCTACTATAATTAAAACGCCTGTGCAGTAGAATCAGAAGTATATGAGATTATCAATGTCACAGCCAAACAATGACTCATTTAATTTAGCAATCTGAAAGTAATTATATTACCAGGTGACCAAAGTTGGCAATGGATAAGTCTTTCTTTGATAATGATAGATGGCTATCGTACATTTGATGCGATAGAAATCGCATCCTCAGATTCCTCAAATTCCTCAGATCAGCTCGACATTCACTGCCTCTGCCTTGCCAGATCCTATCTCTACTCTGAAGCTAATCATGTCTCCCTCTTTCAAGCTGGTCCTTAGTCGCAGCAGGGCCCAGCGCATGGGTACCATGGGTACCTGTACCCATGGGGATGACCCACAAGACACCAGTCTCTTCTGCATCTTGCTGAGGGGTAAGCATACCAAGCTTACTCAATGCTTGATTTGGTGTTTCCATGTGTTTCCGAAATATTTTCCCATGTGAAGTAACGGAAGAACCGTTGCGACAAAGACAGATGCAGGATTTTGGTGCACCATGAGCATCTTGAAAATTCAAGACCGCCAATCAGGTTCCACAGGCTGCTTCGCTGAACAGGACATAACAGGACCAAGGGGCGACAAATGTCCATTTGACCTGACAACACTGCGGCTACCCTCTGGCGTCAGAGATCCATCATGATTTGCCGTTGCGAAGTTTGATCTTTCAAAGGGCTCCTCTGTTGATTTACAGCACTTCTCGCGGGGATGTAATTCGTTTCAAACAATCCACCCAGGAACTTCACACGCGCCCACCAGGATACAAAAAATGGGAATTTCAGGATCCTAAAATGGAGGTACGTTAGTACCATATAAGGCCATGTTCCTGGGGATATTCCCTTACATAGGCCTTAAATAGGCCTTACTGTATATATGGTAGGTACCTCCAATTTAGGTTCCTGAAATGGCCAGTGAAAAAACAAGACATGTGGGCCATGTGTGAAAAATCTCCTGATCTCCAAGGGAAAAGGATGTGGATATTTCAACAACACCATGGCCCCAATCTGGGTGGTATTTATTTTCGATGCATCCATGGTTTTTTCGTATCTACGGTACCTTATTTTTTTTTGCATAATCAGCACTTGATCCCTCTTTCAGAGTATGAACCTGGTCTCTCCCAATGAAGAAACGAAACAACTTGGACACTTCTTCGATATCAAACTTCCTTTTCAGAATATGTGTATATATATATACAATAACTCCCCAGTTCCAAACTCAAGGATTTCTCCATTTATTCCAACGCAGCTCCCATCCTTTCGAGATCCCAACCCACCTAGTTCCAACAAAGAGATCCCCGGCGAAGGATTCCGAGATCACAAAGCCCCAGTCGCCTCTAAAACTCCTAGGCTTTAGTGAAACGGACGACCAGGGATGGCCGTAAGGACCCAGTTAAATGAAAAACCATTTGGAACTACCATGGATTCCATCTTGGTAGAAAAACTATTTGAAGAAAAGCTATTTGAAAACCTCTGATTGGATTGATTGGATTCCAGAAATAACTTCGAACACTGTTTTTTTGGGGGGGCAATCTTTATGGAATCATGGGCTAACCAGTCAAGTGTGATGGTTTCTTGTATTTTTCTAAAAATATGGGAATCGACATAATAGCAAAATATGTACCATAAAATCCGGGATTTCTCTCTCCCTCTATAATTCTACATATGTAGCATATGCAAACATAAATGTATATGTGTGCGTGTGTTTGCCTTGCCGCTTCACAGTGGACATCTTTGTACAGAAACATGTATAGTGCAGGTGGGGGCAAACATCCGCTGGTGGATCTCCGAACAACCGCCTGGTGTGGCATATGATAATCATAACAACCTGATGCATCCATCTAAGCTTGATGCAGTTGATAGAAGTTAATCGCTTTTTGTTTTCAACATTTATCATACGATTCCCCGGATGCTACTAATTGGCAATCACCGGCTTGATATCTAGCAGCTAGCGTAACCGATATAGGTCAAGGGGAAATCCACCGACCTTGGATTTTCGCCTGTGTGAAACCACCAGCAAAGACGCAGGAGTGGGAGTTTCCGTTGCACCGTAAGAGGTCTGCAATGATCCCTTCCCCCTAATACTTAACCCCCCCCGCCCAAATAATAAACACCTCAGGGAGTTTTTATCATTAAGGTGGTATTTATTATTAGGGAACCCTAATAAATCGAAACCCTTAATTAATAAAAAAAAAAACGATTTCAACATCAATTAATTTTCCTTATATAATGCAATTAAACTATTGCCAAAAACTGGATTTCGAAGCGGACCCTATTAATAATAAATTGAAACCCTTAATTTAAAAAACTCAAATTTTCACGGACCCCAATAATAAACACCCCGGGGTTAACTAGTTTTTTTTAATTAGGGGGCGAAACCCACAAATGGTAGCTTTATTTTTGATTTGTTTTCTAAAGGGGATCAATTAAAAGTCAAATTGGCCAACCTGAAATTATCCAAAATTAGAGATAAACCCTAGTTTTTATTATTTGGGGGAGGTTTAGGAATAGGGGGAAGGGATTAATAAAGCAGGGGCGGTATTTCTCGCAAACATATGTATATATTATATATATATATATGCTCTTGCAGTATATTTATTATGCAACAAATATAACAAGTTTGATATATTTTAACCATACAGTACATGCACAAATTCTGCTGAAAAGATCTGAGAAAAGATAACTATGTGAGCATGAACCACCAGGCCCACAACTCTTCCCAGCTTGTACGCATCTGTCCTGACGGTGCCAGTCAACCTTGGCTTCGCGAAATGTTTTTAAAGTAATTAATCCGACTTGATTTGAGGGTGAGAAATCTGAAGCTAAGATTCAGGTGAGTGCTCATGCTTCTTTGTTGGCCATACCAGGCCCTTGAAACATACATATCTGCAAACTGTTTCTTACTACTCCGTTTGCCATTCTTCCCCTGGCCACCCTCAACTGTGCCTTCAAAAGGCTCTCCCAAACCAAACTTTTTGACTGTCAAACTACGATCCCACCTCCAAAAGAAAAACACGCATGTTTAACTCTTGCAGGCCTAACTGCCCCGTCAAAAAAATTGAAAAACAAAACTCTTGCTGGGTCACCAACAATATTTGCAGAAAGAACGGTGTTCTCCGGGTGAGCAAGTAATTAGGACAGCCATCTTGGCAAAATTGTGGTGCTGCATGGTTGCCACATCCAAGAATGATCCCACGTGCAATCGACAACCACTCGGATATCACTAAAAAATACGTTGTCCTAACGTAACCTGGCTAGCTGGAACATACTTCTAATAGGAAAATCAATGGGATAATCAAGAATAGGTGGTTTTCCCGTTGAATCAGCCTTAAACTCCTTCAAATCGGAAACCTCACCATGAGACAAACATCCAATAACATCCACCATCGAATCACCAAGTTCCATCCCCCTGTTCCATCCCCCTGTTCCGTGGAAGCAGCGGCCAAGGCACTTTTTCCCCACCAACGTGGCCATCTCCCGCGCCTTCCTGGGCGATCGGCTCCGGGACGGGACCGGCACCGGGAGCACCGGGAGCACCGGTGAAGTCGTCGCATGCGTCGCGGGGCTCAGGATGCGCACCTCGGGATGGATACCCTCTGGTAATTTAACATAGCTATGGAAAATCACCATTTTCAGTGGGAAAATCCACTATAAATGGCCATTTTCAATAGCTATGTTAAATTACCAGAGGGTATCAACCAATACACGAACCATATAGTTGGCCACCTTGAACCCTAAACCTTCACGGAGTTTTTGATACTTATAGCATCTTATAGCTAACTAATAGTGAGGGTTACTGATACTTATTAACTTAACTATAGTTAATTGATTAGTATTCATCTGTTAATGAATGTCAATGTTTTCTTTCTGGTTGGTGGTTTCAACCCCTCTGAAAAATATTAATCAGTTGGGATTATTTTATATTCCCAATATATGCAAAGAATAAAACATGTTCCAAACCACCAACCAGTTTTTCAATATTCCCCATACAAACATGTTACATGTTCCCCATAAATTCCATAGTCTTGGTTGATGTCCTGGGATGCAAAATCACCTGAAACATCCTCAGAAAACCTGAGCGTCCTAATGAACTATACCGGATCAACTGATCATGATTATATACCGGATCTAGTTATTATAATTATATACCGGATGTATTTATTATGATCATCATAATTTAATATAATTTATGGTTTCAATTTTAAGAACCACGGATAGTGTATCTATCATGGCAGTCGCCCACGTCAGTCGCGCGACGTTGGAGGCTTCGAAGGTGTCTTTCTCTTTGCTCACATCCTTCAGAGTGCGGGTGGCTCCCACCAAGTGGCTAGCCCAACCCGTGAAAAAGTTGGGGAAAAAATGGCTTGACATGGCTTGACATAGCAGATAACCACCAGCTTCTGGATTTTGTGCTTGTTTGGCCAGGCGTAGCTCCATGTCTCTTTCTGGATTTGTTTTCAGGTCCAAGTCCAGGTTCCAAGGTTAGTATCGGACATAGCTGGAATTGAAGCTGGGGTGGAAGTTACCCATCATCTGCTCAGCATGGAACAAAGAGAACACACGTGTTGGACATGTCATTAAACATATACTAATGTATATATATATATACACATACAATCATATTAGATGTGAAAAATGCATGCATGACTATTCACTCATGATCAAACAATTACTACGGGCTATATTTCTAAATTGTACCCTGTTGCTTCACCATTGCAGCCTATACTGCGCGGCTGAGCCACTCGCGTGATCCGGAACTCAACAATGTCTCCAGTCACCAAGGGGCCACCCAAATGTCGGTTGCCTCCAGTGCAGACATGATGCAACACATTTTAAATGGGTCAAACATGGGACTTCAGTTTGATTTTAATGGAATTTTATGGATGTTCAATGAGATTGAACCATCAACAATGGGAATAGTGGTCCCCCTCATATATCTCAGATGATCTCTAAATTAGATTCAAAATTCTTGCAAGAAATAACATCGACGTTAGAACCATCGAAAACCCAGCCCCTTTTTTGTCAACTCTTACAACACGGCGTGAAAACCAACCCAACACACTTGCATCCCAAAAATGGCCAATAATCATACTGTATGTAGTATACTTACGATGGATGGTATGTCCTAAACTCCAGACGTTATTGCAGCTTTTGTTTTGGGGGTTGAAGTTACAGTTTCACGCTGACAAGCCCTCACAAACTGCCTGTCCGCATGGTTCTTGGGTCATGTTCTTTTGGACAGTGCACGGTTCCGCGTGGCTTGAGTTTATGTGAACAAAATTTCATGCATATCTGAATGCATGCACTTATAATATAACATAATAACACATAAAATATTATAATCATATAAATATATATGTACATAGAATTATAATCTAATAACATATGATATGCTAATCTAATACAATCTAATATAGTCTAACAAAAATACAATATAAAATAAAACAATATATACTATAATATAATATGATAAAGCATTATACGGCAACATAATATAATAGAATATAAAATACAATATAATATATTATAATAACATATTATAATACAATACATAATACATATATATATAGATAACATATGTATATAATATGTATCTCGATTTGTCGGTTTATTGTTGTGTATGTGCGTAGCTGCATAAGTACGTAATTGCGTATGCATGTCTGTATGTCTGCATGTATGTATGCATGCATGGATCATGATGATGTATGCATGTATGTTGGTCTCCATGTATGCATGAATGCGTGGATGCATGCATGTATATATGCATGCATGTCATGCATGTATGTGTCTATGCAAATGTGTCATATCCACATATTCTACATGTATCATTTCTCCAACATTTGAACATAGAACTATGGAATTGCCGCATCCTCCGCCCAGGTACTTCTCAAGCCCACGAAAACGTCGCCATCGAAGTGAGGTGAAGTGATGAACCCCCACTCGCCACTGAACTTTCCTAGGTCTCACTGGGAAAATGATCGGGATATGATAGGGATAATTAATTAATGGGGATTTAAGCGTTGATATCTACATATTAAGGGGTGAATCGTGAATAATCACTGAACTTGTGTGGGTCAAACCATACATGGAGGTACCTGCAGTTATCATCCACTTTTTCATTTTCGTTTTTTTCCCTTCACGGGATAAACCATCCAGCTATTGGGGTGGAACCCACCATGTGTGTATGCGTCAATTGAATCGTGACAGCCATCCAACGAAACAGAAGCATATGGAAGTCAAAAACATTCAAAAACGACCAGAGTGACTGTCTCTAGTGGGATGTTCATCCACCAACATCTATGGTGTTATCAGCGGAAAAATGATTTGTGGCGTACATTACCACAATATTTCACAACTGTGGCAGCTGGGCCTCAGACGTTGACCATCACTGGTTGGGTATTGATGTTTGGGCATCATGTGGATGTTATCATCATAATTTATCTGTTGTTTGTTCACTGGGTCAAACAAGGGGAAAAGGGGTATGCCCTATGCATCCCACATATCAAGTGATTAATGGTTGGTTGAGAGGTGGGCTCCAGCATTGGGCGAAGCCAAGAAAACCATTTGACTTGGTTAAAATCTCAATGGTTGGGAAACCACCTATTGTTTGTTCATGATCATCTTTCTATATATATATATATCATATATGGATCCAGTACTAGTTTCAAACCCTAAAAGTACTCATATCCTATCTGGTTGCTGGTTTCAACAAGATATAAGTTGGTTTCTAACCCAATCTAAATATAGTTATAAGTAAGTATCATACACCAACTTGTTATAGTTACAAACCAACTTCAACCAATCGCGATTCCGACCTGGGGCCCCATCCGGTGCTTGCAAGGACCGATGAAGACCGCTGTGATCCCACATGAAATATCCGCCGAGTTGCTGACGGTTCCGCTACAAATTTGCCCCAGGAGCTCTGACAGCGGCGAAGTTCGGCGCAGCAGTCGCACCTGGACGGCTGCGCTGGTGCGGCGGTTGTCTGTGTTGAATCGCGACTGGTTTAGACTTGGGGGATAGTTCACTATAGACTTTCCCGGTAGCATGTGGAACATGGCCCATTTATGGATGAATTAGCCATTAAGATGGTCATTTTTTGCATCTATGTTGATTTGCCCGAAGATAACTAGGGTTTATGGTGATGAATATGGTTAGATGGGTTGTAAACCAGTGAATTTATAAAAGGGAACACAACTTTCTAGGAACAAGTGGAGGTATATACATCTAATATACTAAAAACTAATGGGAAGTCCCAAAGTTCAACCCTTTCTACTAAGAAAAATCTTTCATTGTGCTCTTTATAGAGGGCTTTCCACAATCTGCCATCATCCCCAATCTACATATGGAAGACAACGAAGATGAAAGTGAATGCAGAGTCGGACGCCTCGTTCCCATATAGTGCGGTGGAACCGCATATTAACAAGTTGAAAAAATGTCAGAAAATATCAAGTTGGTGGTTTCAACCTGGTTCAAGTTGAAGCTAGTAGTAAAGCCATGGAACCGTTTCAAACCAGAACCAGTGACCAGTGACTTCCGAGCCTTAAGTGGATCAACATGTCCTAGCATGCAAAACTACTTCTTGGCAATTTGCGGTTGGGGTGAGGTGTGTTCATATTCATACCTTGTGGATCATAATTTGGATGTATTAATGCAAATCCTATGTGTTTTTATCATGTTCCTTATTAAATTGCCATTTGGGGGATATACCCCATTTTCAGGCACACCCATACTTGGATTTGCTCAATGAACTAACAAAAAAATCCCAAATGCTGGATTTCCCCTTTTGGAAAACAAACAACTGGTTGGTGGTTGACCTACCCCTTCTGAAAAATATTGTCAGTTGGGAGTATGACATTCCCAATATTGTATATGGAAAAAATCAAAAAATGTCCCAAACCACCAACCAGATCATCTTCAGCACATCGCATATCATCCCATGTCCCAGATTTCCCAATGCGCCGAGCCACGTTTTCAGCGTGGAGTCGTTCGCTGCCACCCACGGTGAATTCGACCGTCTCCCCTCGTTCGCCAACATCGATTTCCAATGGAAATGCTTGACTTACTTTCAATTCAAGTAGACACCTTTCATATATCCTTTCATTAGTTGATCACACCATCTCCAGCGATGCAGGTTCAGAAGTTGATTTGACAACACCGCCCAGACAAGATGACCTGCCAAGGCGAAGACTGAGACGGCTTGGAACTGCCGCAGCAGAAGCTACACTGTCTCCAGTGCCCCCAGACAATCAGAAAGGATTAGATGGCTATCCAGACAGCATGGCCCCTCAAACTCCGACCCAAGTGCAAGAACCAGAGCAACAAGAAGCTACGCAAGAAGCAAAGCCATGTCTATCCCAGTTAGTTGCTGGATAATGATAACCAACCAGACTTTAACCCACTTATGGGATATACCCCCACTTACATGTTTGTTATTTATTATATAATATATTAGTCCAATTTCCCACCTGGAACTGCGCTCTCAAGTGTGAAAACACGACGCTTTGAATGGAGGCTTTAATGGTAAAACCATCCATAATGGATGATTTTCCATTGGTATGCTTGATGAAATTCACCAAAGCAGCCATTTGCTGACTTCTCTACTTTACACCCCAATCCCTTCAACATAGTAAAAACAATAATGATAAACAGAAGAACATGATAATGATAACGATACTCAACATGAACATGATATCAATATATTGAATGATACAGGTAGTATAACAATAATATTTGTCAGTTGGGATTATGACATTCCCAATATATGGAAAAATAAAAACATGTTCCTAACCACCAACCAGTCATATATGTAATATACAATAATAAAAAATACCTCTTTAAGTCTACCCTGACAGCCACATGGCACCTGGTGACAAAGGTGGTAGCCCTGGATTATCCCGAAGATGGAGGAACACATCCCCTTGGCCGACGCCGAGATATGAAAGCTTCGCATTGCTGGGATGAAGTGCTAGATTACATTCAAGAATTCAACATACCAGCAACGAACTTGGAACAATTATATCCAAAACACTTTAGCTCGATGGATCGATAGATAGATAGATGGATGGATGGATAGATAGATAGATAGGTAGGTAGGTAGATAGACATACATATATATATAGAATATAGAGTATGCCAGTTCTGAAGTGAGTAGAAACACTAGCATGCAGGTGACGCATTGTGATGGATTTGATGCACACCATTGCCTGGCAGATCCAATATGATCTTCTTTTGGCGATCCCCTGGGGAGAAAAAGAACACACACACACACACCTTCAGCCGGTTATGTGGCAACTCCATCTAAGCCCCAAAACACTGAAAATCAACGTGTATGTCTACACTCCATCCAGCAATCACCTTTGCTCTGGAAAAAAAAACAAAGTCGAACCTAAGGAGCTCCTCCATCAGCATTTGATTAATTACAAAGACACTCGCCAAAACATCCGGCAAATGGATGTGCATTCAACATCATTCAACCATCTTTAACCTCAAATATGCCATAATCATGCCGGCGGATCTTTTACCGTCCCACAAAAGCGGGGTTGGGGGTGGGGTGGGGTGGGGCAGTAACGTCCCAGGCAAGGGGTGGGAGGTGGTGATGGGGAGGGCCCAAGATATGTGTGCATATAATGTTCTTGGGTTGATGCATATTTTCTTTTTTCATGCGTGGTTTTCATGTTGACGGAAGAGTTGAAATGTAGATTGAAACGCCAACATTTTTTTTCCCATTCTTTCTTCTGACATTCTCTGAATTGAATTTAATTGGTAGAATGTGGAGACATTTTAAAATTCAAGACCACATCCGTGCCTTGTGATGCCCAATGGAAAACATCATGAAGATTTTGAGTCTTCTCATCCTGTTAAAGCTGGCTTCAGTTTCACTTCTACCGCTCCTTGGAGAATTGATGAGAATTGCCTTCAAACTTCGGTTGTTGTGGCCGACCTGGATTGCACTGTCACACTGTCAACAGAAAATCGATAAACATCGATGATGCATTTTCTGCAATCAAAATCAACATTTCGCTAAAAAGAAACAATGATTTTTGTATAATTGTGGGACCGTGAAAGATCCGGCGAGATAATCATGGGTGAAACCGGTGAAACCATTTAAAAAAAATGAAAAACTATGAAAATTGGAAGGCCTTGGTCCAACAGCCCGAAATAGCCCGAAGACCCGCAACGTTCCAAGGCCCAGTTTCCCTCCAAAGAGTCCGAGGTAATGAAACCCCATTCGCCGCGAAAGCTTTTCACCTTCCCAATGCAGGTCTGTCCTGGGGCTCCATGGGCTCCATGCGACACAGGAACTGAACTGTGTAATTAGAAGTGGGACAACACCAGTTACCCTCTGGTAAACTAACATAACTATGGAACATCACCATTTTCAATGGGTAAATCAACTATAAATGGCCATTTTCAATAGCTATGTTAGCTTACCAGAGGGTATAAATTCGTAAGTGGCTTATAACCCAAGTTAATCCAGCAGGGTAGACTAATGGATTAGCATGGAGCCGAGGTCTAGTCCGATTCTCCCCCGTCCTGGAGCAATTCAGATGGTCTTCTCCAAGAATTGCGGCATGTAGTCCAAAAAATCAATGGTTTGACACCATTCTAAAGCCCAGTAACACTTGCAATTTAGCGGTTCCCTTTCCGGACAACCCTGTATGACTAACATAGCATACTATCTATACACTGCCAAAACAAGGGCTATGAAGTGAGGCCTGGTATCCTGTATGACATAAAACATGAACTCATTATGCGTGTTGCGGACCCGGTAAGTCGATCTTGATCGGTGTTGTATCCAGCTTGGTTGTTCAAGCCTTCAAACCTGTGAGTGGATGATCATCCATGCTTCCCAAAAAGCATGCAAAACCCTTGATATACTCTTCATCATGAATCATGATTGAATAGAATCGTATGACCTGTTATCTTTCTAGTCCCACCCCTTGGAAATGAAGACACACATTGCGACATTCTGCGACCCAAAAATGAACAACTCCAAGGTCACATCAGGGTTGCTGGAGGACTTCTCATATCTCATTATAAGCTACAAGGGTTCAGGAAGTGATTGGGAATGTGGAAACCCCAGTAATAAATACTTCGCCATTTGTGGTTTATGGCGGATCCTGGACTTTCTCACTGCAGTAATTATATCCCGTATATACATATATATAGATATATCCATCTATTATATTATACTACTATATAGTACTTCACCAACCCAACAAATTCAGCTATGTATAGCTATGTGGGGATGATCCCCTCTATATTAGCCATCTTTAACTTTACGTCGGTACGTGATGCGACGTGAGGCCGTTATAATTTCACATAAACAAAATAAAACATAATGATTCAAACAAAAAACAAAGAATGATTAGCACAGAATGGGGAGATTCCAGCTCGAATTTGAATAGGATTTCTCGTTTCTGGTGTTTTTCCGTGTGCCTTTTGTATCTCTCGGCTATACCATCCATCCATCATGATGACGGCTGCATCAAGCGTCCTTCCTTGGTGTCCTTCTGCACCTGAGTAGTGGGAAAATCATGAGGCTGGGCTGGGTACCTTGGGGTAAACTAGATGTGGAAAATGGTCCGTTTATAGATGATTACCTATAAAATTTAGTGAGCTTCCACATCTATATATGTTAGCTCACAGGACGGATTCTTTTCCTCATTCACTGACCAATTTTTTTCGGTTATTTTGGGAGGGTTACGCCAACCATCGTTCTAGTGAGGCCGCGACGTATATATATATAATTATATATATACATATGGTAACTTAGTATATACATATATAAATACATATACAAACAATATGATCTTGATCTTGATGTTGTATCTGGATTTGGTAAATATGCAACCGGAGACGACCATGGTTTGACGGGACCCAAAAATCTACAAAGCGTTCTTGTGAATGTTCCCGCTATCCAATTCCGGGAATGACGCAATGCGGCAAAAGACGTCATCTGGGTATGTGTCAACATGGGGCATCCATGACATTGGATGGTTAATAAAGTATGCGACCAACCTAGGGCCTCAATTTCTCGCCCATACCCATCTAAAAGCATGGATTATCATGGCTTTCACGCAAATGGGCGACGTACCGCCCACATGGAGTCACTCAAGATCTTGCTAAAGTACCAATCAAACATCATCAAACTAGAAAAAGGTTATCGCCAATCGGGATAGTCCCGCTACGAGCGGGATCTGATCCTCATGTTTCCTCGGTACCATCTCTATCATGCACGTGTAAATATATATATATGGTTCATATAAAAAGAAAGAATAAAATGCTATATGTATATATAAAGGTTAAAATATTATTACAGACATGTTTTTTACATGTAGATTCTCTGTAAAACAAATAAATAAATAAATATATATATATATAGTCAGTATATATAAATCCACACGCGCGCACATAGATAGATATATATATATATATATTTACATACATATACATATATAAAATAAAAACATATATATATATATATAATTATATATATATCATATGCTTTAAATACATTGATTGCATGTTCTAGCATCGGGCATTCCGAACCTCTCCTTTGAAACACTTGAAGATGGAACAATGTTGGAACCGCATGGCTTTGCAAGATCGGCGGTGTCAGGATCGATTCCATGGTGAAGTGGGGTGAAATCAACAGTGGCATACCCTATGTGAGTGATGTTGGGTAGGGTATCCTCCCAATGGTTATCAGTCTACATTAACGGGATATGAGAGGAAAACACAGGCCAGGTCTTTGCGGTAGGTGTACGCTCTATATGATGATGATTTCATGATGATGATGATGATATTAATCTATGGTTGAAAAGTTGCTTCTTAACCATTAGCATGCATCAAGTATCCGCTGGCCACCAGCAAGTTGACATGGCAATGTGAAATCCAAAGTTTTGAGGTAAAACCATCTAAAAACCATCTAAAAACAGATATAAACGAAAAAAATGTCTGCTGCCATGTTTGATCAATCAATCCTATTCCCCGTATGTTCCTATAGTATATATAGGTATCGAATACCCCATATGGCCCCGCGAATGGATCCCTTTGTTCAACCCAGGGTTTAATATGGTTTAGCTTACGGGGTATCTAATATCCAGAAATATTGGGGAATACCCATGTTTTTTTTTGGGCACGTATGAATGAGGGCATCTAATACCATTGAATACACATTATTAAACCATTATTAAACCATGGTAAACCCTCCTTTTTACCCATTGAATACCCATGATTAGTTGATTACTTTCAATGGGTAAACCCTCCGTGACATCGCTTAAGGCACCGTGGAGTTGCTTCGTGCCACATCCACTGCATGCAGTTCACCCGTCTCCTGCGAGATCCGCGGGAAACTTGAACCATGAAACTCCAACGAAAAGGGGCACCCTAAAAGAACGAGGAACATCAGATTATATATGATTATCAAATATCATTATATCATGATAATTAGTGATCATATCAACGTCAAACCTAAACTTTTTACAATCTTTAAGGCATCATCAACGAGGAATCATAGTAACCATACCATTTGGTTGTCCTCACACCGCATCAGCTGTAGCCTTGTGTGGCATCATGTCCCGGAAAATCTCTAACGAAATGTTTCAAGATGTTTCAAGCCACCAGCCACTACTTGGTGGTTAAACCGTTGACCCCAATGAGTATGTGGGCATGAGCAGGGTAGGATTCAGATCTGATTGGGATGAAACCACCAGGTCATATGGGTTTTTCTGAACATAGGATGTCCTACCCTCTAGTAAACTAACAGTTGGCTATTGAAAATGGACCATTTATAGGTGATTTTCCTAATAAAAATGGTGATTCCATAGTTATGTAAACGTTTACCAGAGGGTAATTTTCCAGCCAAATCCACTGGATCATCTTCCCGATTGAATTGGCTCGGAGGGCATACCCCATTGTAAGACGCATCCTAATTAATATAGTACAGTATAGTAACTTAGAAATCCTCACAAAGATAGAAATCAGACTCCTGCCAGGAATGGCAAATAATTGTTCCTTCTGTTTGGTGGTTACTCGGAGTTACTCGTGTATGTTTCGAAGATATCCCTCTTTCAGCTTGGCCCAGGACGGTTCCCCCATGTCGTAAAACACACTAAAACCAGAACCATAATTTCGAGACATTTTTGGACTTGGTAGGCCGCGGTAGGCCAGTGATCTTGCAATAATTCGCTGGTTTTACCATGGTCCCAGTTTCTCAAAACATTTACGGCGCCGCGATGTGAATCTGACCTCATCCTGCTGGATGTTGAAGACCACAGACTCCCCGGACTTCAACGGCGTCTTCAGCCGAGGATTCTTGTCTTGGCGCGGTTGGGTTCAGCTGGTGCTTCCCTGTCTTTGCCAACTTCAAAGAAACTCTACGCTGGGAGTTAGTTTCAACTCAAAGCCAGCTGAGACAAGAACACATTGGCTTATAAACCCCATGAATATTATGTATATTACTATAGATTGACCATTGATTAACCACATATCAGTCCTAACTTAGTGTATGAAAATTCCCATGCTCATATAAGAGTCCATTGCATGTTCATGACATGTCCAGTTGGTCAGCATGTGATTGGAACGATGCCGTTGTGCCCAAGGGGCCCTTTGAGCCGCTCTCGGCTTGGACGTTGCGTGTGGATGGAAAAGTGAGGTCCTTGCGGCCTACATTCGTTGCTGTGTTTATCCTTGAATTGTTGGAAACAGCTACCATTGGAACACCCGCTTCTTCATGGTAGCGGAGCCGCGCTCCTACGGGACCGGCTGCCGTGAAGCAATCATTGCTTGAGACTGGAGCGATACGCTCTTTCTGGTGAGGACATTAGGTCCTAAGGTGAGAACCGAGACTATCTTGTCTCTCAGGTATGTCGCTTGAGAAGCAGGATGCCTTCAGGGAACTGCAATTCAGCGGAAAGCCATCAGATTACAGGGATTTCAGACGGAAGACTATCTTAGCAGTAGCTGGTTTGGAGGACAAACATGCATACCTTGCAGGACCACGTTTGCTTAGCAAGTTGTCTGGAGAAGCCTGGAGAGCCACCGAGCATCTGCAAGTTGCAGAGCTTCGGAAATCTGATGGATGGCTGTTAGTGATAAAGGCATTGGATGCCCACTACAGGTACTTGCCAGAAACTGAACTGCATGAGGCCATAGAAGAATTCCTGTTCATGCTCAAGCGAAGACCCAATGAGGGTGCTACATCGTTTTCGTCACGTTTCCGTACACAGCTGGATAGAGTTCAGACTTTGATAGCTCAGGAACGGACGACGACGAAACAGAAACGACGACGACGCAGTGCAAAGGGTTCCAAACCTCAGTCGGAAGCTAGTAGCTTAGAAGAATCTGACGGTGAAGACGATGCGCCGCAAGCAGTGCCGCCAACCATGGATGATCCTGCTAGTGCCACTGATGAACCAGAGACACCGTTTGATGCTTTTGCCGCAGAGGGTAGTGAACATGCACCACCACCGTCCGCACATGGACGAGCTGCCACGGATCCAGTTCGCTCAAAACCGCCATCAATGACTGGAACTGAGAAAGGTACCAAGAGGCGTCACAAGACGTCATCGCATGGAACGTTTGAGCAAGATCATGCTGCAGGCCAACGACGCATGCAACATATGCTGGGCACCTTGGAAATTGGACATTTGACCCCAAAGCCGATTTTTCCTCAGAGTGTGCTGGGCCACCTATACATGCGGAAGTTTGGACTGTCTCGAGATCAAAGGGCTCAGATTATTCGTGCAACAAATGGTTCTTCTCGTTTCAAAGATGTGGAGAGAATCATGAGAGCAAGTGATCTGGAAGAAACTCGTGGAGATGATCGGCGTCAACACAAACAAACACGCCGAGACACATATGTAGTGCAATCAGAACCTCAATCTCATGTCATGCTGGCTGAAGGAGATGATGAATCCTCTGAACTGGTAGACTTTGAGAATGACCTGAGTGAGACTTCAGAAGATGTCTTAGCTGCTGAGGGTCGCGATGAGGACTCTGATGATGAGGCCTATGAAATCATGGAGCTCCACAAGAAGTCCAAGGATAAGGTCCGAAAGGCTTTCAGGTCTTACAAGGAGTCAAAACGGAAGGTGAAGGAGATCAAAAAGAATCGACAGTCATACTATCCTGTGGTTGCTCTTTCGCAGCCTGCTGATGGTTCTGTGGCAACTTCTTCACAGACGCCCCTGCAGAAACAGCCTTTCAAATATGATCGCAAACCTGGAACTGCAAAAGGAGTTGGCAAAAAGAAACCTGACACAAGGTCCCGTAAGGAGGAAGCCAATTTCACTGAGACAAACATTGCGACATCATTCAACTATATGGTCGAGTGGGATGATTCTGGAACTAGTGTTTTGTCTGAGGATGTTTTACTTGCAAGTATTCCCAGCGGTTTTGCAATCATTGACACAGGATGCACTACATCAGTGATCGGACGTGACCATGCAAATCGTTTGATTGATTTTCTGCAGAAGCATCAGCTTCCACAGCCGGAGTCGAGACAGTTGCCTCCGGTCGAGTTGAAAGGTTTTTCAGGTGAAGCCACAACAACAACTGAAGGGTTGGTATGGTATGTGCAGTTGGGACAGATTTGGGGAACAATCACCACCTATGTCATTCCTGGTCGAACAGCATTCCTTCTTTCAAGACGTGTTTTGGAAGGTATGAACGCTCAGTTAGACTTGGGAGCCAAAACTCTGACATCCATGAAACATGGTATTTCTGGTATGGTGTTGAGACAAGCCTCAAATGGTCATTTGCTGATGCCACTTTGGCACCTCCCTGATGAATGGAAACCTGAAGAGATTCACCTTGAAGAACATGATCCTGTAGGAAGCGAGACTGCAGAGAACGAGATCTATGAGCCCAATGACACCGAGACCACTGCCACTCAGCGACATGTGCAGTTCTGTCCAGAAGCCAAGGACTGCAATTCCGATGCTGTGGGTAAGTCATCTAATAAAGGTAATAATACCCCAGAAAAAATAAATCTCAAGGGATCATGGGCTAAGGGTAAGCGGAATGAAAAGGGTAGAATCACCCGAAATGACCAGCGCAGTGCACTCCAGCACATTGCAAAGCATACCAAGAAAGGACTGGTTGATCTTGAAGCCATGAACATACCCCTAAAAACACTTTTTGGGACATGTAGCCAAGAGATCAAATATGCCTTCATAGCCTATAGACCAAAACTTGAGAGAATGCCCTATAGTGCAGAAAGTGAAGAATGGTTGAGATCGATTGTAACTCTTTCTAACGATGGTGAATTCAACATGAGTCCCTGGGCCATCCGTTCACCTGATGCTGTCCGCGGAGGAGTTGCCCCGACAAACTTAGCCCTTTTTGCGTATAGGAAGCCAGTTTGCCTGACAGTTCAAAACCCGAGAGGAACAACAATGTTGGTGTTGTAATGATCAAGACTTGGAGGGTGTAGATATCAGCATAAAGGGGGATAGTGGGGGTAAGGATCTTGAAGCACTATATGAGGAAGTAGATTGGTTGGAACCTAACCTTTGCCAGTTGTCCCACAAAAGTGCTGACCTCATCCGCCAAAGTATCAAGTCTGTCAAAAAGACCAGTTCCCAGCTTGTCCTCTCGCGGCTCTTAAGTGAGCCGGATGCAGTTGAACGTGAGCTCAAGGCATGGCTTGGAGATCAGGCACATAAACTCAACAGTCCTGTCGAACTTGTTGAAGTCTTTACCGATGCCGCACCTTTATCAGCAGCAGTTGAAAAGCTTTGCCCAGGTACTGCTATTCGCATTGGTATTAAACATGGTCAAGATTTGAGTAAGTTAAAAGATCGACAGTTGCTGCTGTGCCTGATTGCATGGACCAAACCAAAACACGTTTGGTATAGTTGGCCGTGTGGAGCATGGGGCCCATGGAGCCGATTCAATATGGCTCGCAATGCCCAGATCCGTGCCGACATTTTGCAAAAGCGAGCATACCAAAGACGGTATCTCCATATCGTGGCCGAAGCTTGGAACCTGCAGAACCTCCTAGGTGGATATAATCACTGTGAAAACCCCTTAAGCTCTGATGCATGGAGGGAGCTGATGCTAGGTGATGTGTTTGACTGTAGAATAGACCAATGTGCCATGGGATTGCGCTGTCCCAAGACCAACATGCCCGTACTCAAACCGACTCGCATAGTCACCACATCCCGAGAGTTAGCAGAAAGACTCCAAAGCTGCCGTTGTGACCAACGACATCAACATGCACATCTCGAAGGGAATTTCCGTGGAAAGAACCTTTCGGCATGGGCCGAAATTTATCCAAGGAAGTTTTGCAGGATAGTAGCCGAAGCCTTGCATCGCCAGTCTTGCCAGTTTCAAGAGTCCAACACGGACTGGAGCGAAGAACTGTTTGCTGCCGAATCGTCACAGCCAGTTGATGCACCTGACCTGGACGATCCACCTGATCAGATCGTTGAAAACCAGCCGGCACATGAAGAAGTCAGTGTTGAAAGAGCCAAGGCCATTATCAATAAACTTCATGTGAACACCGGTCACTCATCGACAGGTCAGATGATGCGCCTTGCGAACCGTTGCCAGGCATCAGAAACTCTGAAGCAAGCCATTAGGAACTTCAAGTGCTCAGTTTGTGATGAACTTAGGCCTCCCCCAATAAGTCGCAAAGCAACTATGCCTCATAATGATCGACCTAATCAAGTTGTTGGGATAGATTACGTTCAGGTAGAGTTGATAAAAGAAGATGAACATGGGGTAAGCCAAGAATTGAAGTTCAATGTCATGACTTGTGTCTGCCTTGCCACCGACTTTGCGCAGCAGTACATAGTGCCAGAAGGGCCCAATGCCCTATCCAGAGCATTCCATCGCTGTTGGGTCAGGTCATATGGTGCACCTGAATCAGTTTACATGGACCCTCACTACTCCACGTTGTCAAGGGATTTCCAAGCTTACTTGGACCATTACGATATCAAGTTGCTCCATATTGCCGCTGAAGCCCACTGGCAGCTTGGCCGTACCGAAATAGCCAACAGAGTCTTGCGAGGAATGGCCCAGAAATGCTGGCGTTCATCCAACCGACCGCCAGAGGAGGTGATCGAAGCATGTTGTGCAATACGAAACCAACAAATGCGGAAGTGTGGTTTTTCCCCAGCTCAGTGGTTTCTTGGACATGACATCAAAATGGCAGGTTGGTTAGGAGATGTGGATCAGCAAAGAAACTTGCCAGTCCAGTCCCAAATCCTGAGTGATCCAGTCTTTGCGGACCGAATTCGGTTACGTGAAGAAGCAGCAAAAGCCTTCATCGAGGAACACGCCAAAGACGTGTGGCGACGTGCAATCTGTGGCCGAAACAGACCCATCCGAGGTCCCTACCATGTTGGTCAACTTGTTTACATGTTTCGTAGGCAGGGTAGGGGAAACTTCAAAACGAGATATGGTGTCTGGCATGGGCCGGGTAGAGTCGTTGGTGTAGAGAGCTCACAAGGTCAAACACATGTGCCACGTGTTGTGTGGGTCGCCTACAACGGTTTCCTGTACAGATATGCACCAGAAGCCTTGCGTCCCGTTCCCGAAGACGAAGCATCCTTCCGAGAACTTGCGAAGGACTTAGCCGAGGGTCGTTTGCATCCGGATGTCATCCAAACTGAACAGTCCCTGTCAAAATCCACCGGCTCATACAAAGACATGATCCATGAAAAGCCTGAAGATGAAGACATGGAATTAGAGTCTGATGTAGAAGCCGAGCCAATAACCGATGACCATAAGGGGATAAAGCGTAGTTTGGAGGGCGATGTAAACCAACCCCGAAAAATCCTCAGGAGAATAACTAGATCACCGGAATACTGGATGAAACGTTCTGCAGGCATGCCACCTTTGGGAACAATCCAAGAAGGTGTTATTCCCGAAGTCATCACACTTGATCAACCAGCTCCGAAAAGAACTCGAACAGAACTGGAGCCAGTCCCTGAAGCAGAAATGCCTGATGACCATCCGGACAACCGATCCGCGTCGTATGCCCCGTCCATAGCCAGCCAGGAGCACGATCCGGACATGTTGCCGCATGATCAGGTTGCCGATGATGAAATGGGTGATAATAATTCAGGGGACCCCATAGCTGATAACGTAATTCATGGGGATAATGATGAAGTAGATCAAGGTGAGCAACATGCAGAGTCTGCAGCCTCCGAAAATGATGAAAGTATTCCAAGACCAATAGATAAGAACTCACCGGATGATCCAGCTTTGCCCCATATCGATTCCGACGATGAGGGTTTGCTAGCTGAAGCCAAGCTTCCAAAGAAGCCTAACTTGGATGTTCTTGAAGTTTCCATTGACATTCACCCTGAAGACATCAGCGACAATCCGCTATGCCTGTGGTCCGTCCTGGACGAATGCCTGGTTGCTGCACCTTCCAAAGCTGCAAAAAGAAGGGTTGAAGTATCTCTTAGAAAACTAAATGATGGGGATAAGAAACTATTCGAAAAAGCAATGCAGAAGGAGTGGCAGTCATGGGTAGAAAATAAAGTGATGTCTTTAACAAAACGTCATGGAATAGACCCCGAAAGAATAATCCGAGCAAGATGGGTACTGGTTTGGAAGAAAAGCAGCGACCCAGACAACAAAACAAAAACTCCTAAGGCCAGACTTGTTCTGGTTGGTTGGCAAGACCCCGAACTAGGTCGCATTGCGACTGACAGTCCCACCTTAAGAAAGGAATCAAAGAGCCTTATACTATCCATATGTTCCTCCAAAAAGTGGCGTTTGTGGGGTGCGGATATTAAGACGGCCTTTCTTAGTGGAGATGCCTCAAATAGGGAGTTATACTTCAAACCACCTAAGGAAATCCAAGAATGGATGAAATTATCTTCAGAAGATGTGTGCCGTCTCGAAAAAGCTGCGTACGGACTTGCAGAAGCCCCTCGGGCTTGGTTCCTGCGATTGTCGAGGGAGATGTCTGAAGCTGGACTCACAAGATCTAACCTAGACCCATGTTTGTTTACACTCACCAAAAAGGTTGGTAACCAAACAAAACTACTAGGAATCTGTGGGGTACATGTTGATGATATAATTGGGGGTGGGGAACCAGAAATGGACCAAGTGTTGGATCGTCTTAGAGCAAAATTGCCTTTCGGCGATTACAGAACATATACAATCCGCTACACGGGGATCGAAATCCGCCAGGATCCTCAGACCTTTGCAATCGAGATTGGCCAAGAGACATACATAGAGGGTTTAGAACCAGTAAATACGAAGCCTCTGGGATCAGCCGGAACCAACCTGAATAACCCCGGAATACTCAGGACATGTGCCGGACAGCTGGCATGGGTGTCAAACTCGACACGCCCAGACCAGAGCTTCCTTTCATCGTTTCTTCAAGGTGTGCAGGACAAGGGACAGGTCTCACATGTCCAGTTGTTCAACAAAGCACTCCGTGAAATGAAAGAACGTCGTGTTTGCCTTCGATTCCCTAGTCATGTTGCTATTCAAGATTGGTGCATTGTTTGCATTTCAGACTCAGGTTGGGGTACTAGAAGTAGCGGGGAAAGCCAAGGGGGATATGTCTTGTGTTTAGCCCATAAGGATATACTTGAAAGAAAAAGAGCAGCCTGTTGGATCATAGATTGGTCAAGCAAAAAGTTGAAACGTATGGTAAGAAGCTCAGTAGCAGCTGAGACGTTGGCCGGTCAAAATGGTTTAGACGCAATAGAGTTCTTTCAAGCCCTCATGAGCGAGACCTTGCATGGAATCACCCCAAGGGAGTTTCGAAACAACACTCCAAAGATTCCTTCATGCCTTGTGATCGACAGCAAGGGATTCTACGATGCAGTCACCCGAAGTTGCAGTTCGCAGTCCATTTCAGTGGAGCGTCGCCTGATGATAGATTATGCAATAGCCCGTGAAACCATAGACAAACAGGGAGTACTTGTGTTTTGGGTAAATAATCTTAGAAGGAGGCACCTTCTTGATCAAACTGTGTTTGGAATCAGGACGCAAGGAAACGGCGAAGCAAAAAGAGCCGTCTCCAAAGCAGCAGTGAACAGCCGAGTGAATGCATGTCAGTCTCAGCATGTTTGATGCTTTGAATGTATAGTCATAAGTGTAAATCGGTGCATAGGCCTTAATCCGAAGTGAATAATAAGCAGGCACCGTAACCTATAATTAAGACTTAAAGAAAGAATCCATTGTATAGTCATCGCATCATGTCCATCCGTTTTACCAAAAACCTGCTTGAGTGTGGAAGCTGGAAAATCAGTGAAGCCACTTTTTCCCGAGCAGTAGCCGTGTTTTGCATAGCACCGGTGAAAACCCTAGTGATCCTCTTTTCGATCATGAGTGTCAGCAAAGTATCCAAGAAGGAGACCTTCAGCGATTGTCCGCTGTCACCACCGGAGATTGAACTAGCCTCCCAGCTCCTCTTGCGTGCTGCCAAGAATGATCAGACTAAGGCGATTATGAATAGTATCAAGAATGCCCCGAATTCCAAGGTCTTCTGGGCTTCAGTGAAGTCTGCACTGGAGTGGATCCAGAATGATGTGCCATGTGGAGGTGGATATCCAGGCTCTTCGATGACAGATGCTTCGAAGCGTCGATTTCCAGATGACGATGCTGCCTCATGGGAGCAAGTGTCTTCGAATGGAGAGTCTGTGGAGCAGGCCACGTACATAGCATCCTTGCCGGAGCATGTTGCCGTGCCACCACCCTGGAAGGACGGAACCAGTCCTGTGCTGAAGGTCATGATGGAAGCAAAGGAAGATATCAAAGTGTCTTTCCCACCTGATGTGACCGATTTGCGCCAGTGGGGCCAGCAGTTATGCCTGACTGAGAAGTACAAAGATGCCAATCTGAGCTACTATGAGTTACTCACCATGGCAAAGACCGATACCGATGTCCATCAGTACTTGCAGTTTATCAAGAGCCGCTATGGCCAAGCAGCTGAGCAAGCCAAGTCATTTGAAAAGATGACTCCAGGCCGAGATTTGGCCAGGTTTTTGTTGAGGTATGGCTGGAATTCCAGCGATTCCAAGGCCACTTTCAGTCGCCAATTTAAGAGTTGATAACCTAGGATGCAGATCTGGTGAGATCATATGAACCTTGTGCACCTCCGGCAGAGGGCGTGAAAATTCCCATGCTCATATAAGAGTCCATTGCATGTTCATGACATGTCCAGTTGGTCAGCATGTGATTGGAACGATGCCGTTGTGCCCAAGGGGCCCTTTGAGCCGCTCTCGGCTTGGACGTTGCGTGTGGATGGAAAAGTGAGGTCCTTGCGGCCTACATTCGTTGCTGTGTTTATCCTTGAATTGTTGGAAACAGCTACCATTGGAACACCCGCTTCTTCAGTGTATAACCCCATCTAAACCTAGTGAAATAAGTATCATAAACCATAGTGAAAATGGAGTTATAAACTCACCAACTGAGCTATCGTAAACGGGGGCCCCACTTTGTGATTTTAGTTTGTTTTCACTTAATGTGCCCTCGCGACTCATCACATGTTCCCTCGCCAGCCAGTGCCACATCCCTCAATTGTTTGGCCAAAGCTCCAAGCGAGACAAAGAGTTCTCCCTCAAAACGGAGGGAAGCCAGAAATCCCCAGTCTTCTGGGTAGAATGATTTCCTGACGGGCAGCAAATGAGCATCCAGCGCCGCTTCAACACGTGTCACGGCTTAACACGACTAAAACTTCACAGTGGTAGTTCAAAATGTGTTGATCTTTAGCATTGCTGTCCAGCAGTCGTGACCATTTATATGTGCATGCTGCATGTATGTAGTTATGCGCCAACACGCAATAATTACATCGTTAGTTAGTTTGTTGGTATTTGATGGTATTTGAATCTTTATCTCAATGATTCTCAATGTCTGGTAGACAGACTACAAAGTGAAACCACCCAAGGGAAATAGCAAGATCTCACCAAGGTTGAACATAGCAAGAATGTTAAAACCAGAATGTTTACTAATGAAAACTCATCTTCATTACTAAACTGTTCCCCTGTCTTTTTCCCCACAATGAATGCCGCCATGAGACACCCAGCCAAACCTCAGCCCGGCCGTACGATCTCCAAATAAACAATAAAGCGAAACAAAGTAACGTATAGCTAGAGCAATTTAGTTAACTAGATGATTTTATCATCCATATCAATGCCGTTGATGATAATCCAAATCGGTAGAACAAAACAATAATGATCATAATCAAAATGGTAATGATTGAAAACAATGATGATCATGAACCCGAACCCTGAAACCTAATTTTAAGGCCACCAATTCCTCAGCTGTTGATCTGCAAAGTATCCCACTATGGCATTGGCTCTACCCTCGCCATGGCTAACCGTATTACGATCGCCTTCAAGGACTTATAGCAACTGCCAAGAGAAAATAGAAACAGTAAATAGACTGAAGTAACTGAAGTAGTGATAAGTCATGTTCCTATCCTTTTGGGGGGCTCTATACTTCTTAATGTGTAGCACATGTTCTTGGATCAAAGTTATATGGCCAAATAAACTCCACCCAGAAAAACCAGTCGATTAGTCGATTTCGCCAGACATCTGGGATTTTCCGGTCAGGCTTGGCTCATCTCTCTCTCTCTCTCTATCTCTCCCTCCATCACCTTCTCAAAGGCTTCAGCTAGGGTTGCTTCATCCTTTCTGCCCATCTTCCCCACTGTATGTTTGGCCAAGTTGGTCGGTGGTTGAGAATTATGTGCACATTAAATGGGGATGATGTCCCAATGTTCAGACACACCAATGTCGCGTACCTTGAAGGTTTGCCCTTAATCTCACATAATCGTAGCGTTTAGCATTACTCAAAAGAGATTACCCTCTGGTTATTGAACATAGCCATGGAAAATGGCCCATTTATAGATGGTTTACCTAAAAAAAAAGGGGGTTTTCCATGGCTATGTTAAATAACCAGATGGTAGCATTACTCAAAAGAGATTATTGATAGGGACAGTTGGTCCATCTATGCTCCACATCTGGAATGTTTACCAGACGAATAACACGAAAAGTTGTGTAATGGAAGTCAACATGCAACCACCATGGAGCGTATGTGCCATGAAGAAAAAAGTATATTATATATATATTATATATGTGGCATGGACATCGCGCAATGGGAATCCTTATCTTGGCCATTCTACGACTCGTTTTCAATGTGGGTGTCATCCTCCAACATTGCCATAGAATCCAACTTTTGACACTGGCACCAATATTGGAATGGTCGTTAGGAAATCCTGATGGCTTCTCAGAAATTTTACCGATTTTTAAGTCCTACCATTATTGGTCCACAATTTAACCAAACAATGTTTCATGTACTCGGTTGTAATTGTAATTACCTTAAACTCTAACCTCCTGTAAACAAATATAGATGTGGAAAAGCCACCATGAAACTCGTTTTCTGAGGCTTTCCCATGGTTTCCCATCCAACGATCCCGACACGGCACAAGCGCTGCCCCGTCAGCTGGGCCAATGGCACGGGCAGCACCTGACAGCCCACCGCCTGGAAATGGCCGGGTGGATCTTCCAAGACCTGCACCACGTCGCGTCTCGATGGGATCAACGAACTCAAGATCTACAAAACTCCTGGGAAATATCAGTTAACTATAGTTAGATAATTATAGTTAGGTTATAATAGTTAGGTAATTATAGTCAGTTAACTATAGACTATAGCTATTAATCATAGTTAGCTAATTTTCTAGTTAGCTAATTATTATAGTTAGGTTTTTCCCCACCTGCCAGGTGAGGGTTGTTAGATTTTATGTCAGTTGCCTCCTCGTCCTCCTCCTCCTTCTCCTCCTCCTTCTCCTCCTCCTCCGCCTCCTCCTGCCTCGTCCTCCTCTCCTCCTCCTCCTCGTCCTCCTCGTCGTCCTCGTCGTCCTCGTCGTCCTCGTCGTCCTTGCTCAACTGCGACCCGCGATCCACAGTGTTCTCTGCCGGACCTCAACCACGACCATCCACGCCCAGTGTTCCCTGCCGGACCTCAACCACGACCATCCACGCCCAAAGTTCCCTGCCGGACCTCAACCACGACCATCCTCGCCCAGTGTTCCCTGCCGGACCTCAACCACGACCATCCACGCCCAGTGTTCCCTGCCGGACCTCAACCGCGACCATCCACGCCCAGTGTTCCCTGCCGGACCTCAACCACGACCATCCCCGCCCAGTGTTCCCTGCCGGACCTCAACCACGACCATCCACGCCCAGTGTTCCCTGCCGGACCTCAACCGCGAGTATCCACGCCAAGTGTTCCCTGCCGGACCTCATGTAGGAAGATAAAATGTCATATAGAGTGCCAGAAGATTTGCCAGGTAGAATGCCAGAAAATATGCCAGAAGATATGCCAGATAGATATGCCAGAAGATATTCCAGAAGATATGCCAGAAGATATGCCAGATAGAATGCCAGATAGAATGCCAGAAGATATGCCAGAAGATATGTCAGAATATATGCCAGAAGATATGTCAGATAGAATGCCAGAAGATATGTCAGAATATTTGCCAGAAGATATGCCAGATAGAATGCCAGATTGAATGCCAGAAGATATGTCAGATAGAATGCCAGAAGATATGCCAGATCATATGCCAGAAGATATGCCAGATAGAATGCCAAATAGAATGTCAGAAGATATGCCAGATAGAATATTTGCCAGATCATATGCCAGAAGATATGCCAGATCATATGCCAGAAGATATGCCAGATAGAATGCCAAATAGAATGTCAGAAGATATGTCAGATAGAATGCCAGAAGATTTGCCAGTAAGAAAATGTATAAATGTCATGGTGGGGATCACACGAAGTAAAGTAATTAAAAATCAAAGATGTTTTTAATCACCGAACTTCAGACAATTGTCTATAAAAGTGGGAAATGATGGTTGTGTCTGCTGGGGTTTCTTTACAATATAATCATGACAGTTTTCACGTGCAAAAAACAACTCAAAACCCGCCGCGGTGTATAAGCAAATGTGGGACTGAAGTTTCGCTACATTGCGAGAAAATCATTCTTGTCTGGATAGTAAATTCAACAAAGCCCATGACCGAACACTACACCAAACTGCTCAACATATTTTTGGTTCTCCCCATTGCCGCAGTCGCTTCGGCGGAAGCTCAGGGATTAACCATGACTAACCACATATCAGTCCTAAGTTGGTGTATAACCCCGTCTAAATCTAGTAAAATAAGTAGCATAAACCATAGTGAAATTGGAGTTACAAACTCACCAACTGAGCAACCAAGGAACCTGGAAACTCACAGGATCCCCAGCTTGCACCGGTCCCAGTTCGCTATTGTTGCGCCGGTGTAGGTACAGGTCACCCTGAAAGGCCTCCGACACCACGAAACCTGGGCAGTGCATTCCACTTTCTGAAGATTTCGGTAAGAAAAACATGGAAAACAACGATGGTTTTTAGGACCTATGTCAAAAACTTCATGGCAGAACACATATTTTTCCCCACCTGCCAGGTGAGGGTTGTTAGATTTTATGTCAGTTGCCTCCTCCTCCTTCTCCTCCTCCTTCTCCTCCTCCTCCTCCGCCTCCTCCTGCCTCGTCCTCCTCTCCTCCTCCTCCTCGTCCTCCTCATCGTCCTCGTCGTCCTCGTCGTCCTTGCTCAACTGCGACCCGCGATCCACAGTGTTCTCTGCCGGACCTCAACCACGACCATCCACGCCCAGTGTTCCCTGCCGGACCTCAACCACGACCATCCACGCCCATGTTCCCTGCCGGACCTCAACCACGACCATCCTCGCCCAGTGTTCCCTGCCGGACCTCAACCACGACCATCCACGCCCAGTGTTCCCTGCCGGACCTCAACCGCGAGTATCCACGCCAAGTGTTCCCTGCCGGACCTCATGTAGGAAGATATGGGACAAAGAATGTGCAGAAGAAAGTTAGAAAGAATGTCAGAAAGAATGTGATATGCCAGAAGATATGCCAGAAGATATGCCAGATAGAATGCCAGATAATATGCCAGAAGATATGCCAGATAGAATGCCAGATAGAATGCCAGAAGATTTGCCAGATAGAATGCCAGAAAGATATGCCAGAAGATATGCCAGATAGATATGTCAGAAGATATGCCAGAAGATATGCCAGAAGATATGCCAGAAGATATGTCAGAATATATGCCAGAAGATATGTCAGATAGAATGCCAGAAGATATGTCAGAATATATGCCAGAAGATATGCCAGATAGAATGCCAGAAGATATGTCAGATAGAGTGCCAGAAGATATGCCAGATAGAATGCCAGAAGATTTGCCAGATAGAATGCCAGAAGATATGCCAGAAGATATGCCAGATCATATGCCAGAAGATATGCCAGATAGAATGCCAAATAGAATGTCAGAAGATATGTCAGATAGAATGCCAGAAGATTTGCCAGTAAGAAAATGTATAAATGTCATGGTGGGGATCACACGAAGTAAAGTAATTTTGTTGATAGATTGTTCTTCATCTAAATGTTTTTTTGAATCAAATCATGGGTGTTTTTCGTGCCAAATTTCCCTTCAATTCTCGGATTTACCGTACATATTTCCAATATGACAGTGACCACAATTCCCCATCTGTTGTATGCACACTAGCAGTACCTGCTTTACCCATCAGTCCAAAGAAAACACTGGACTTCTCCCACCCACCCCCAAAAAAACAAAACATTGCCTCAATGACTAGATCCAATACAACCAGTTTCGTGTGGAGTGTGCGTTTGGACAAGGGATTGTTGATGCAAACATTCATTCATGGACCAACTTGATCAACCAAACAGTCGGAACCAACTCATTCACCGGGAATCAACTTGATTGAATTCCTCATTAATTAATAAAATGTAACCATATGCATGAACAAACCCCAACAAATTTCAGTATCAGAAACGTATGTGATTCGACCAACCATCATGATATGGAAAATGGATGAAAATGGCCCATTTACAAATGATCTACCTATTATACATGGTGATGTTCACTAGATGCATTAAATTAATGGATGGTACCATACCCATTTATGGCTGTTTATGTTGATTTACCAATCAAAATGGTGTTTTGTTTACAGCTGTGTTAGCTATTTACTACTATCAATGCTTACGAGAGAGTTAACCAAGGTTTCCATCACCGTTGATCAACGGTCACCCTCTTCATCTAAGGAACCCCAAGAATCCCGGAAGCTACGCACGCTGCCCTCCAGCCTTTGACCTTGGACATAGGAGGGATGAGATGGGAGCATTCTGTAGATCCCATGCCATCCATGTATCTGGGTAAATATAGTAATCGAATGTAATTCACCACCCTGAAATGTTGGGCTGTTTGGGGATAGCTACCCCGAATCCTAACCATTACCACCCATGATTCCAGTGAGGTCGCAGTGAGGTCGTTATAATTTACCCGCAACTTGTTGCGCTCGGTCCATAGCCTGACGAAGTGTGAGCGTTATAATTTACCCAGATGTATCAGTAGTACCGCACAAGGTGATGGCGGAAATTTGAAAGACACGAAGCTATCGAAACCATAGGAGAAGTGAGTTGCTGTGATGAATGGGTGGCAGAGCGAACCCACTGATGGATCGAAAGGTGGTTGGGTCTCTGAGTCTTTGAGTCTCCGAGTCTCCCTCTCTCTCTCTCTCTTTGTCTCTCCCAAACTCTCTCTGTCACCTTCTCTCTGTGTCTCTCTTACTCTCCCTCTGTCTATCTATCTGTCTATCTGCCTATCTCTAGTGTAGATGTAGTTGTCGTTGTAGTTGTAGTAGTTGTAGTTGTGGTTGCAGTTGTGGTTGTAGTTGTGTGGTGTAGTTGTGGTTGTGGCTGTAGTTGTAGTTGCAGTTGTAGCTGTAGCTGTAGGTAGAATGTGGTGTGGTGTAGTGTTGTGTAGTTGTAGGTGTGGTGTAGTGTAATGTAGTTGTAGTGAAGTGTAGTTGTAGTCGCAGGAGCAGTTGTAGTCACGAAAAATGACATTTGAACGTCCAAAAGTGGAGCGAACATGGTGAGTGCTTTTACCATTTTGACTTCGACATGTGCTTCCGCCACGACGGCGTGCACTTTTCCAACATCTCAACTTCCAAAGGTGCTCGGAGAATGGTGTTTTGCACATTTTGACTCCGAAATGTGCTTCATTCAATTTTTCAATTCTCAGACCGCAACATGGCTCTGCACCCGTCGCTTTAGCGAGCTTACTTATTACTTTTCGACCCTCCGAAGCCACAAAACATCGCCTATGTATTTTTTATTGCTGATAGTGATCACCAGAGTTTGACAATCCCCTAATAGCCTAAGTAACCTAAACCCAAAGAACGGCCCATTTCTAGAGAAGAATTGTCTTCCATCTCTCTGTTTTCGCGGGGTCTGTGTTAGTTGGATGGAGGGTAATACAAACATCCACCGCTCAATATTAACCGGTGTGTGTATATATATATAGCATAATATGTGTGTACAAAGATATTAGTTGACTATGGTTTATGAGACTTATAACTTTAATATTGATGGAGGCTGTCCGAAAGTAAAACGGGGGCCTAAAACACCTTTCAGCCAAGTCACCCACCAAGTGTCTCACCTGCGCTCCCTTCTCGGCCGCATTGGCACCGTCGGAACTTCCTGGTCCTGGTGAGATGGACCGTCTTTTCGGGGGAGACCTCTGTGGTGAAACCATCACAATTGGTGGTTTCAACTCGTCCCAAGAAAAAAAAACTTGGCTAATTGGGACCATCACCCAAGGTTGGGTTGAAAATTCAAACACCATGAAGCCACCATAAACAGCGGTTTGAAGCAACAAACATGGCTCCGCCCTATGAATTTACAGCATAGAAATGATCGATTTAAGGATCTCCAAAGGCTGGGTAACTGGAACGACTACAATTTGGGGCCCCGCAAACGTGATGCTTGTTGGTTGATAAACCCTATTAATAAATACTACGGTTGTAAGCGATTTCGTAAACGCCCCCCCCGCCTTCGTAGGGATATGATATTAACTTGAAGCCAAAGGGAAGGGGACGAAAGCTAGCTGGGCAAGGAGAGATGTGTATTGAGAGAAGATGTGGCGCGACCTTCTGAGTGTCTTTGTTTGAACTGAAATAAATAAGCTACCATTCGATGTTGCTGATACGCTAACAGCAGCGTATAATTATACTCTAGCTCGCATGCACCATAATCATTCCAAAACCCTCCACCTGACATCCTAGCATACCAGCGTTAACATTACGCTCACTATACCAGCCTTGGAATCTGGTATATAACTTCGGTGCATACATCCATCGCTTGGGAATCTTAAGATGTGCATCTTCCATTCCTCACCAAGACCGGGTCATGTTTTCACGCAGACCTCTTGAGGAACAGGAATGCAAGACTTCAAGTGGTTGTCTCATTACATTACACTACATTACAAAACACTACATAACATTACACAACATTGCACAACATTACATAACATTACAATACATTACATAACATTACATTTTATTACGTTCATGACATTAAATTACAGTACATTAGATTAGATTACATGACATTAGGTTGATTGGATTAGATTGCATTAGGTAAGATTCCATTGCGTTACATTCGATTTACAGTAGATTTGCATTAGATTAAATTATATAGATGGCATTACATTAGATCACATTGCATTGCAATGCATAATCATGAAACCAGTCCGACATGAAAGATCATGGAAGCTGCATCCGGTCTGCCCCCAATTCATGGCGAAAGCAAGTCCAACTCCAGCTAGAAGCTAGCTTTCGTAATATGATACTGGTTGGTGGTTTCAACCCCTCTGAAAAATATGAAAGTCAGATTGGATCATCATCCCAACTATTGGGGAAAATAAAATTCATGTTCCAAACCACCAACCAGGATATTGTGAATCCTGCGTGAACGACCCACAAACCCGCCGAGCCGCGGTGTGCAGGTATAACCGGACCATGGCCGCCATGGCCCAGCACGTGCACATCGATGGCTTCCGTCTTGTTGTCGATCTGACGAATGGAAAACTCCACCTGGCATTCGGTTGGCATAGCACGGAGCTTGTACCCTCTGGTAAACTAACAGTTTGCTATTGAACATGGCCATTTATAGTGAGTTTTCCCATTAAAAATGGTGATTTTCCATAGTTATGCTAGCTTACCAGAGGGTACATCTTTTCCCTACTTTGTCGGACGAAGTATGAAGCTCTTAAACAGACTGAGGCTTAGCAAAAACGCTGGATGGCTTTGGACCAAAAGGAGCCATAGCCCATAATGCCCCATACCCTACAGCCATGGATTTGCTTAGCTTATGCCCTGGTAAACCAGCCCGTTTTGGCCACTGGTTTTAAACAAATCCTATCTATGCATGCGAATTGGCAGCTACAGTATGTGGCCACAATCGGCAACATTTTCCGAATCATTTTGAAATGGCTCTGAACAGGACATGATTTCCACAAATGAGCCATCGAGACGTCCATAATCTTCTTGATGAACACCAAGGGGATTTGAGACCTTTCTGACCAGAAATCAAGGAAAACTCCCTCATGACCAACCCTCAGGGTCAAGGCCCAAAAAGGTTCTATGTATATCAGAATAGTTACAACATTCACCCTGAGAATGACATTTAGACCCACCATAGATACATCTTCTGCGGACACAGTTATACATCCGAGTTTCAAGGTTATGCCATCCTCTACTGGCACCGCTGTGAACAATTCCTTTCAGAGTGTCTTCCCGCTATATAAGCGGCAATTGGAAAAGTGTGAGTGAGTAGATTTGCAGTTGCTTTCTTTAGGGTAGGCGAGGCACACATTTCCCAAACGAGAGAGGAAACATGCAAACGCGGCAGACAGACGGTTTCTTGTGAAAGCGACCCAAACGGCGGTACCACATTTAATACACCATGTGGGGGATTCAGGCACACAGACATACATAATCATAATCATACATACATACGTATAAATAAATAAAATCTCAATAAATATAGAAATAAATCTCTATCTCTATGTATATTTAAATATATATAGAGTTATATATATATATATTATCAAATACCATATGTATATATATATATATCTATACCGTATTGACATATTGATTTTGAATAAAACACCCAAACTTTCGGTGAAACTGGTCATCCCTCTGGCTCCACCTGATCTCCCGCTGCCAGCGCTGCAGATAGCTGGGGGTTGTTCCGCAAGCCCACGAAGAGGTCGCCTGATCTATGGTTATAGACTATAGATATACAGATATATATTATATATATTATAATATATTATATATATGGGTAAATTATAATATTTCACTCACCTTAATTGTTCGGCCATTTGGGGATGATTTCCCTAAAATAAACCATGATTCCAGGCTTCGGTCGAACAGTGAGGTCGTGATGAAATTTACCCAGATGGTTGAATGGGATGATGAAAAAGGGAAAATCTGCAAGATCCCCATGGTTTTTTAACATCAAACCTAGGGGTTTCCTGTAAATTGGACAATTTGTCCCATCATCCAATTGCGGGATGGTTGGTTTATGTTGGTTTATAATGATCCCACTACTATACTTAATTTCTGAAGATACATATATTATATTTTGGATATATCTACCATAATCCCCTGAGTTGTGTTCACCAACTTAACTGACAAACTAGCGCACCACCTTCTGGTTGTGCATCTGGCTTGAGGGTGAATCTTAACTAGGTGGTTTGTTCATGCCCTCCTAAAAAAAATAACTTTAGGTGGGTGATGTGGTATAGCCATGTAAATCCCATCTAACCCCAAGACACCACGAATCCAAGCAGCTACTCTCCGGCAACCAAATCTGGAAATAAATGAAACGGCACTCCGCTTTTGTCCCTAAAAATCAGTTGTAAACGGATAACAACTGGATATGTTCATGTATTGAATGCATTATTCCGTTGAGGTCATGTGGCACGATGTTTCTCCTTACTCCCCATCACTCAAGAGTGACGAAAAGCGACATGAGATCTTGTTTGTTCAACAGAAACTGTGTTTTGTGTCGTTACCCTCCTGTAGACTAACATAGATGTGGAAAATCATATTCATTGGAAAACCACGGGTTTTCCACATCTATGTTAGTTTTCCCCAGGGTATACACTCTGGTCAGGAAATTCTCTGACCTGGTGCCGCCATTCCTTTCTGGCACTGGGTGAGGTGGACATACGCTGCCCCTTCACCACCGCCCAAAGGCGAGTTGTCGGAGTTGTCGGACAGAAATTCTATCATCATGTCAGTATCAGTGATCATATCGCATCATAAAATATCATCATATTGTTTCATATATCAAGTAATGTGTCATAGATATAACTCAAGAGAAAACATATCATATATACATAATAGTATTTATATATATATATATATCTATATTAAAAAAGTATATATATATATCCATATCAATTCATCCATGTTTTCTTCAACTGCTCCCCTTGAAACACCTGATCTCCGACCCGGTGCACCCGAGAAGGACGGCGAGTTGATGAAGCCCCAACTTCCGGTGAAGCTTCCTGAGACGCTGAAGCTTCAAGAAATGCTTGGGAAATCCATGGTGAACACTTGGAAACATGTTATTAATGGGCATATAAAACTTATAAATCCACCCATAACACTTATCATGAAATCTATGTTATAAGCCACTGAGAATATCCATGGTTTTTGTTATAAGTGGCTGAAGTCTATGGTTTATGGTAGATATAACATGATAAAACATGATAATCATGGAGGTTAACGGGCTTTACACACCTGGGGGGCACCATCCTGTAGGAACATGGAAGTGAACATGGAAGTGAAATTCATGGCTAAACCCGGTTTACCCTCTATCAATTAGTTAAATGGAAGTGTAAAATGTATTAAAATATATTAAAATGTTGGAAAAGCAATGATCATCAGGAAAGTTGAGGAATGAAACATTCTTTAGTTTCTCAATGTGTGGTTGAGAAGCTCTGATCGCAATGACCATAGCTCCTGAAAATCTCCCCACACAAAAGAGGGAATATGGATACCCTAGCTCCAAACCGCTCCCTCCTAACCACTTCAACCGTCCTAACCACTTTCCGCCACTTTCGAAAACAATAGTTCGATCAACACATGTGATAGTTCCGTATGGTTCCATTGACGTTTCTTATCACTTTGGTCTCCTCCTTTTGTTCATAAAATGTTGATACCCAACTCCGCACCTTTGAATAAGTGTTTTCACATGTTTTCACTACACAATATAATCAAATCGAACCAGGTTGAACCAAACCATGAACAATAACAACATCAACCGTCGAGAAGCCTACACTAATCATGATCCTCATATCTTTTGATCTTTGAGACATGCACACTGTAGACTGCTCTAAACCATTTAAAACATTCCTTTGTGACGTATCTACTGTAAACATCTGTAAACCAATGGGCAATTCCCCAACTTATCCTCTGGTAAACATTTACACAACTATGGAAAATCGCAATTTTTAGTGGGTAAATCCACTATATAATAGCTATGTAACAAATTCCCATGGGGTGGATGATTTAAGATGATTCTCCCAGCTCTGCACCTCGATTCTTCCAACGATTTCACCTAGGCGCTGACCCAGCCGCTGTGGCGCGATGGCACAGCAGGCTCCAGGACTTGGAGTAAGGGCTGCCTAGAGCTGAGTGGCACTTGGAGGCCGGCACGGCTGGTGACTTGGTGAAATGTCATGTTTAATGGATTGATCATGATTGATCATAGTCTCGTGATGTCTCGTGAAGCTGAATTTTGCTGACAAATGGATGTATAATGGCTGTATTTTTGGGAATTTGCTGGATTGACAATGGATTAAAATGGTGCATAATGGTTGAAAAAGGGCTGTGTCATTTAGTTTACAACTAACATCCACGTGGTAAGCGACTGAACGTTCGTCCGGAATAGGCGGCTCGTAAAAGTTCAACTGAAGAGCCCAGCTCATTTCATGGGTCATAATAGGTATATAGTTAGTAAGTGGTCTATAATGTATATAGTTTTTTTTTTTTTAAACGATATAGAATCTTGGTAAGTGGATGTAAGTGGTATTGAATGTATAACCATGCATATAGGAGCTTGGCAACTGGTCAATACTTCTTAACCATATCGAATCAGGTCCGAATAACTCTCCACGGTCCCAGGGTCTGATCCACTTAGAACCATGGTGTAGTACCCTATAGTTCTATGTGGCCACACACACACACACACTTGCTCAAAGGGTTTGTCGGAAAATGGTGGGCACCTTAAATTTGATAGCTATAAATATAGCCAAATCATCATGTTACCCTTTTAAATGACCATTTGAGGGGTATCCTCCATAAAAAACTGACCCTCCATTTTCAAACAGACCAGTTTTTGGATGTCCTCAGTTTTACATTTGGCCGACTATGCTCAATTTATCATAGTGATATGCACATCGAAGAAACAACGCTTCAATGCAGCATTCCGAGTTCCAGAAGCAGCAGAAACAAGAACAATGGACCTGGATGTTTATACACTATGATTTCCTGGTTGGTGGTTTCAACCCCACTATATAAAAGATCTTAGTCAATGAGGGTCATTATCCCAGTCACGAGAGAACAAGATAATCATTCAAGATTCACATCAATGATATCACCAAACAAACGATCTACTGTGTGCCAAAAGAATTTAGTTCAAACACAACCCAAGTTCAGAATTCCATGGAGCAAAATGAGCAAAACAAAAAAAACAACGGCAACCAGCTCCAAGTGCCATGAGATCATGTTGTAACAAAGCTCAGGACTTCAATAATTGACTTTTCAACGCAAACAAAAACACAAACATCCAAATGGCTATGAACAATTACATCCTATCCTGGTGGTTTGTTGATCCCCTATAATAAGTTAGTGGGAAACCTTTGGTTAAAAGCCTAGGTGAATCTCCAATTTTTACACCTCCATGCAGTAGCCTCTAGTTATTTAACATAGCTATGGACAGTGGCCAATTTATAGATGATAAACATGATGATTTACCTGCTAAGAAGTGGTGATTCCAAAGCAATGTAATTAACAAATTAGCTGGCTTATAACCATGATGCATTTCATCAAATCCCTTTGACATCCATTGAAAAAATCACAGTTAAGGCCCATTTAAATCCAATAAAGATCTCGTTCAATTTTCCAAGCGTCACATTGACGGCCTCGTTTTTGCCACGGACGTCCTGACAGGCCATGAAGTGCTTTCTGGTTGGGGGATCCCCAGTCGTCATCATAGGTTTCAATCGTCAAATGGTCACCTTGCCTTGGAGAATTTGGGGGTAGCCCCTGGGATTGGAAACCTCCACACACACACACACATATATATATATAAACAGACATATGTCACCATATATAATTATATAATATATCATAATATAATATCTATGCATGTGTAGATGCCAACCTAAACATCGTTGGTCATGCAAAAGTCAATACAGTACTGGTGAACCTATGAAGCAAAGATATAAGAAGTAACACACCTCCAGCCAACGCCCGACCTTGCGAACATCGAAAAGAACGGTGTTCCCCTCTGCCAGCGTGGTCAGGTGAGGATTCCTTGGAATCTCATCCGGCTACCATGACCAAAAGGGACTTAGCATGGGAAAATACTATGGGCGCAAAAGGGGATACATATATATATATATATACATACATTACCTTTACCTTAGCTTACATTACATTACATTACAGTACACTACATTACAGTACAGTACGCTACATAACATTACATACATATATATATATATATTCATATATATAAATAAAACGTATGTACATATCTAGTTAAGGAATGTAACCCAATTGAAACCCTGCATGTTTAGACACCACCTCCCTCCACAAAGCTTGGTTTTGATTTTGATGCACTGTAAAAGGATTTCTGCAGTTGACTCAGCAACAATTGGATTCATGTGGTCAAGAATCCTTAAAAAATCCTACGGACATTAAATGAACCATGATGATTATTAATGGACCAAAAGGATTATGAATGAACATTAATGAACATGAAGGAACATTAATGAACATTAATGAACATGAATGAAGATTAATGAACCTCAATTTCCCACCATTAATGGCTTGAGTTCAAAGCAACCAAAATAAAACCCTTCGCTTGGATGATCACAACAACCACATGGTTAGGCAACCTGCAACAACAACGTTGCTGGTTCTATTTTTTTAACAGCCAAGGACCACAATGGAACGCAAACATAAACATCACTACCTAACAATTCACCAACTATTAAGGTCCCACATGTTATCACTAAAGAAATCCGTGGACCAAGCTTGGTGATGAAACCTTTTGTTTGCTGCTTAAACATTGTTTTAATGGGTGGAGCCAACCAAACACACGTTACTCCATGTTTCTATTGTGAGCTCTCAATTCTTGTGGGGTAAACCAGCATGTTTTGCCACAAATCCCAAGGTTCATTAGAGATGTTCACTCATCCCTGCCAAACCCCATAGTTGTTTCAATATATTTTTCTTGCTTACCCTCTGATACTCAGATACTCAAACATCAAACATGGAAAATCCAAAAAAAATATGGATAGTTTCCCTCCATTTGTACAGGATGGGGCCCCCCAGTGATGTGAACGTTGGTTTCTAAACCATGATAATCCCCATGAATACTCTAGTTATATCTACCATAAACCATAGAATTCAACCACTTATGTTCACCAACTGAACGCAACAACGAACGGGGGCCCCAGCATTTCTATAGGGGACTTTCCACGTTGGATTCCCGAAGGCCCAGCGTCTCCCTTAAGCCGACGAAGATGTCGCCAGAAACCGAATCGCTACGAAGGAAGCCCCACGTGTCCTGGACGAGAAATCCATAGAAATCCAGGATTAATGCGAATTATACATTGTAGGTCTGTATATAGAAAATATGTATTTTTAGGTGTGTATTTAATTTTTGTATATTAATGATGGTCTTACTGGATCTGGTTGGTGGTTGACCTACCCTTGTGAAACAATATGAAAGTCAGTTGGGAGTATGAAATTCCCAATATATGGAAAAAATGTTCCAAACCACCAACCAGTATCATATGTCGATGTAATTTGCTAAGTGCAAGTATAGTCTTCCGTCTTCCAAACCAAAAATATGTATCATGTTATGCATGTTCCTACATGCATAATAGACGTAGATATGTTTGTGTTCAATTCTACGGGATGATCAAACACTCAGTTCTCACTGGGAATCATAGGCCCCAAATGGAAAGTCCCAGGCAGTCTTGGATAGATTTTTGAAAATGGTTGGAGAACCATTTCCAGGTTCAAATTCAGTTACCCTCTGGTGGTTTGATATAGCCATGGAAAACGACCATATCCAAATTTACGAGGAATACCCTCTGGTTATTTAACATCGCCATGGGACATGGCCCATAGAAATAGATGGCTTACCTATTAAAAAAATGAGATTTTTCATGGCAAACTGTTAAATAACCAAATGGTATTACCATGTCGGATATTTCTGATCGTCGGTTTTAACCCAGTGAATCGTCATGCTGCAGGCACAAACTCATGCAACAAACAAACAATAAACAATGAAACGGCTTGTGGCAACCCTGAACAACATAGACTTACTATATACATGTTACCAGTACATGTTACCAGTACCGTTTTTATAATAATTTTGGGATATTTGAATGGGGCTAGCATTTTATATCATGTTACGAACATCTGCAGCTTCTGGTCTTTTCGTGGGTCTCACTGGCTTCGAACTCGGCACCTTGAAACTGCGCACCTTGCCCAAGAGCATGGCGTCACAAACGCAGGCCGAAATGCGGCCGCGTGAGCGAAGCTAGGTGGGGTGGTAGGTCGCTGTGGAAATGTGGATCACGTAATTCTTACCCTCTGGTAATCTTTGTTGCAGTTTGCTATGGTATAGATGGCCTATGAAGTTTGTTACTTTAGTTATTAAAATGCTGATTTTCCATAGCTAGCCGACAAATTACTGTACCAAACGGTATCCGTTTACTTGATCATGATAATTCGGCATCTGATAGGGTATAGTTTATGATGGTACTGTACATGATAGTTTGTTTCACGGTAAATGATACGATCATTTGTTTTTTTCCGTCTGCCAGTGGGGAACCATTAACAGGGAGATCCAAAGGCCACCCTTCGGCGGCACCGCAAGTTACAGGGCGACAGCCGGTTTCCATTTTATTGGCCAGAATTATAGAGCACAACAAAACAAGGACACAGTGGGCATATAACATGGATATACTGTAACGGTTAAAAACCTTGCCCGAAAGAAATATTATGAATTATATCTGCATCATCTGAATCTTTACTGGTTTCGAAATTCTTCTGGGTGTCATGCTGGGGACATCCCATGACATGTCCAATCTTTTCTGCGCGCCTCATCTGCGCGGTTCAAACATATCCTTGAGCAAAAACATCCGTCGACCGTGCTATTCATTGACTTCAGCCTTGCGAGCCTTCCTTCCATAGGATATGCTGCCAGAAAAGTTGCATGTGGAACCCCCCAACAATATCAAAACACGAGCTTGGAACATGAGATTCACACTATTCTGAAACTGAAAAAGAACTTTTTGCTGGCTCAATGTTCAATGATTCAATGTCAAAATAATGTGACATTTCAGTGGGTAATAGCTCTTGTCTTGGTCGTGATCATGGATTTCAGACATGGGGTCGTTACCGGACCTCTGCCTTTGCAAGTGCATATATATATAATATATTAAAATATATGATAATATATGTATATGTATATATATATATAGTATCGTATGAGTTGGGCCGCAACATCTTTCAACGGTGGTTGGCAACTGCTGACATGGTTTGCTGGAACATCATCCATTTAGTTCGAGGATTTTCCCAGCTAGAGACCTTTATTTGTAAGGAAATTCCCAGTGCTATGTTTGATTACCATAGGGTAAAACCCATTATGCAAATCCCATTAAGATCCATGAAGTCCGTCAGCCTGCCGGTGTTCTCTTGCTACGCACGTTTGCTTCGTCTGAATCGTGTCCAAACCACCCTCCACACCCTCCCGTACATCTATTTTATTACTACTACTGCTTCTACTACTGCTCCTCCTACTCGTCCTCCTCCTACTCGTCCTCCTACTACTACTACTGCTGCTGCTGCTACTGCTGCTGCTACTGCTACTGCTACTGCTACTGCTACTGCTAGCTACTGCTACTGCTACAGTACTGCTGCTGCTACTGCTGCTGCTACTGCTACTGCTGCTGCTACTGCTACTGCTAGCTACTGCTACTGCTACAGTACTGCTGCTGCTACTGCTGCTGCTACTGCTACTACCCTACTACGACTCCTCCTCATCCTTGTCCTACTCCTACTCCTACCTTTCTTGCCCAAGTACTAACCCGGTAGTTCCGGTAGCCCGCTAACTAGTGAAACTGTCTACAGTGTACAGCACAACAGACGTCTACCAGTACTAGTCACAGGATTACACGGTGCTAAACTGATCGACCGGTACTCATTTGGTATGCAGCCAAATAGGTTGGTAAAGGAAGCACTTGCTACTCAAGCTGCTTTTGATCTACGAGCTCTGTCTTCGTCTCTTCTTCTTCTTCTTCTTCTTCGTCTTTTTCTTTCTCTTCTCCTTCTCTTCTTCTTCTTCTTCTTCTTCATTTCTTCTTCTTTTTCTTCTCTTCTGCTTCTCTCTCCAGCTTCCACCTAGACCTAGAGTGCACATCAAACTATCTTGGGGCCGCCTCTCTATGGCCGGCTTGCCGCAGGCAATAAATCCCTTGGGCCATTGGGCCTCCCGGTCGAATGGTCCATGGCCAAGCCACCATAATGCCGTGCCCTCGGAGACTGTTCGAAGGTTTCCTGAGCTCATCTTCTATGGGCTCAGAAATGGAATCTGCCCATAGGTACTCCCCAAACCATGAAGATCTATGAAGACTTTATTACTGGAAGTGGTGATTGCCAACTACATCCAACTACCCTTAGATTGAGAAGCACCTTTAGATTAAAGATGATTTCAACATACTGTATCAGATTTGCCTCCAACCAAGTAAAGTCTGGGACCTTTGTCAAGTAGGATCTTGGCGATACAGTGAGTGACCTATCTTTATGAAGTTTTTGTTTGGTTCCATACGAGCTACGCAATTAGAGTTACAGCACGTGGTATGGGTCAAAAATGAGGCCCATTGGAATCACAAGATGTAGCGCTACAAATCCAACAAATGGAGTATGAAACATAGCCATAAACGACGAATCGATCACGAAGCATTTTACTCGTTGCATCCCACCATGCCGAGCAGCAAAATCCAAATGTTCCGGCGGTTCAAATTGAACTGCGGATGTTCCTTCAAACACTCCATGGCCTCAGTATGAAGCAAATATCGTGTCAGTTTCGACTTAGAGCCACATACCCCTGGAGGACACAATTTTCGGATGTGGTGTTATAATGTATGAAATAGTCCGCCGGTGATGTGTAGATGGTTTTTACTGCGACGAACCACTTTCTTGCGGGATGGTCCTCCAGCAAAAGCGGCTGGCAATTGAACATTTCTCCGTTTATAAATGGCATAATGATCTTCCCGGCTAGAAACCTCCAGTCACAGGGAAAATCTTATTGCCATGTTAGATCACGTTAGATTTGATTACCGGTAATCCAGGGCAAGCATCTGCCCGCACCTACCCGCTGCACAAGCCATCAACCGAGTTCAGGAAGAAAGTCCAGCAGAAAGATTTTAAGAACAGTGACCAGGACTCTCACAGTCATCTGTTTAGCTTTCATCCAAGGTTTTTTTCCGGTTTTGGTTGCCAAAAACTGACCATGTTTCTGTTTATCCTTTAAGAACCCAAACCCAAGTACATCCTGAATGCCCAGATCGGGAACACATACAGCCCAACTGATTTTAATTTCATTGATCTTCTCATTACCTGGCCTTTATATCATTTATATATATCTCAATGATACCCTGGATGGGAGAAATCCTGCACCAGTTGACAAACGATTTATCCCATTGTATTTCCATAGTCCCAGTGTTTCATAGGTAACAATACCCTCTGGTAAATTAACATAGCTATGGAAAATCACCATTGTTTATGGGAAAATCCACTATAAATGGTCATTTTCAATAGCTATTTTGACATAACCAGAGGGTAGGAATCCCAACTGGTGCAGGATGGCTTGTCCCTGTGTCCCTGCCATCTCACCGAGACTGACCATGGCATCATGGCCAGGATGCTGCCACCACAGCATCGTGCAAGGCCAGACCCGTGAGCTCAGGTGGCTCCTGGGCAGAATGCATGGTAATTAGCAAAACAGAAAAGTGGCTATGTGTGTCATGAATTATATTGAACTCTGTGTATATTATTAATATAAATATATATATATATATAGTTGCTTTTGAATATCCCATAAAGACTAGGAAGTATTGAATTATAATCAATCATATGCACACATATAAGTTCTACTACTTACAGTAAATTATGTGTACATTTATAATATATACATAAACACATGTATACATATATTTCTCCATCGCCATCCCGAAGGCACAGCTGCAGTATATTTACATGTGTATATTTTATATGGAATATCTCATCCCAAACAAATACCAGGGAGCATGGGACAGTGTAGGTTGAAGATGGTTAACGTGCCCGTGAATCGCCAGTCGCCCTTTTCAAACTTCCACCGCACCTACCCGCCTGCGACCCGTCCCCAAAACATCATTCGATCAGCTTTCATCGTCCCAACATCTCGTTGCCAATCTTAGATATTCGTACCTTACATTCAAAAGAAAACAAGTATAGATATCGAATGATATACCCTCTGGTAAACGTTTACATAACTATGGAAAATCACCATGCTATTAATGGGTAAATCAACTATTTCTATGGCCATGTTCAATAGCTATGTTTGTTTACCAAAGGGTAGAACAAACAACTAGATTTGATCAAACATCCACCATTTACAACTATAGAACATGTATGAAATGTTGTCCCATAGTTTCATATGGTTTCCCTATGTTTGTCCCAGCTATAAAACACTATAAACCTCCATAACCAACCATAAACCCCCTTTCATGGTGATTTCCCTCCTCCAAGATCCGTTCAGATTTCACCTTCCGCACACAGCTGGGCTCCTGGGCTTTGCCCCGCTGGATGGGTTCAAACCGTTTTGAAGCTCTGACTGATTCTGGATTCTCAATGGTTATTAACTATTATTAACCAATACTAACCACTATTAACTATTACTAACCACTCTGAAATCCAGTTTTGGATGGCCACTAAAAAAAAGTTGACATTTGAAGCTTCTGAGAGATGATAATTGATGATAGAGATTTGGACCAAAATCCCGAGAGCAGTCCTTCTCTATCGGCAAATCTTCCTGCGATGCCACATGCCGATAGCTCCGCCCACGCCAGGCAGGGGGATAGGTTGCCTCTAATTTGGGTGATGTTTTAGATTGAATCCTCCTAGATGTATATATCTAGATGACATATGTCATAGTCATGCATGTGTTTTGCTTCGCACCTGCTTACTGAACTTGCGCCGAGAACATATATCAACAGCTAGTTGCTTTGCCACCTCGTCACAAATCCGTTTTCAGAACAAGCCACCCAGAAACACGGTGTATCAGTGAATCAGCCACGACAGTTATTTTCATAGTTTTCATGATGTTTTTCATATTTTCCCTTTTTCCCCAGGTTTTACTGTAGTTAAGCATAACCAAGCTAGTTACCCATCTGCAAGCGGCGTCCTTGGCTTTGGCTTTGGGATCTTTCAGATTTGTCAGTGATCCCTGGCGGAAGGATGGTGCTGCAGTGGGGAACTATTGGAAACTATGAAACCATGGGATTACAGGGATTACACTCTGGTAAATTAACATAGACCCTGGCAGATAGGGGTTGGAAGATTAGTTTCCATTAAAACTAGGCTATTTTCAGGGTCTATGTTAATTTACCAGAGGGTATATGGGGATAAATAATGGGATTAAATAATGGGATTATATGGGGACAAACCATCTACCAACTGGTGCAGGATTTCTTCATATTTCTTCCATCCACAGTATATCCAGAAGCGTCGGCCAAAAGTCAGACTGAAGCATAATCCAATAAATTGTGGATTATCCAACAGAAAAAATAACACATGATCTTCGGCACAGGGCTGCGGTGCCTTCTTCCTTCGACCTTTCACCTAGCGAAACCAATCCATTGGAGCGGGCATTGACCACCCATTCGTGGCAAGGGAAATGGATGATAAACCAACAATCCGTAGGGATGATATGTAACCAACTATCCATGTTAATAGGGAAAATAATAATAAGTGCATCAAGTTTGGGAATGCACCATTTTTCAGACAAATCCAAAAGTAGAAACTGGACCCACAACGACCAAACTAGAGGCTCACAATTTGTTTCCAAGCACCTCAGCCACTTCAACAGAAAGCTCATTCTGAACCCAAACTTCTCCATAACCCAGGATTATCATAGTCTGACATCCAGCCAAAGAATGGAACATTGTGTTAATGTAAGTCTCATCATCGGATTGGAGGGAGGGAACATTTACAGGAAACCTCTATATTTAGTATGTTTGATGGTTAAAAAAAAACAACGGTTTCTGTAGACTTTCCCTTGAATTAATCATTCCAATGACCTCCAAAGGTGGAGACAGCAGGCCAGCCACCTTGAAATAGCACTAGTAATATAGCTTGGGGCAGCTGGGCAGCATCTAAACCCATGGGGTACATGATCCAATATGATAGATACATGATGCAAACAAACAAAGACCTTCATGGATCATTTGGACCTAAGAATGCCAAAAATAACAAGCGATTATTGAATATTATTGACAATGATTGACGATTATCCTCTAGTTATTTATATAACATAGCTATGGAAAATTACCCTTAAAAATAAGTGATTCATGATGATCTACCTATCAACATTGTTATTTCCCTGAGCCATGTTAAATAACCAGAGGGTGTTTTTTTTGTTCTGCCAGCCACCTTGGAGTGTTCCGCAATCTGTTGCAGTTTCCTGCGCCCACAACGGATGATATGCACAACGGACAGGCACTGAACAAGTCCAAAACATGCCTCCAAAAGATCACGAATCTATACAAAGCTTCTGAAATGGATTGAACATTCATAAAAATTCCTACCCCCACTCACAATATTAAACATCCATTAACCAATAACTCCTTCCCCCCAAACCATGTCTTCTTTTTGGGTGTTTGATGGATTGCCGCATCAGAAAATGGGGTTCTGGAGGTGAGTTTCAAAGTACACGTTATCCGTAAAAAAACTGTTTGCTTTGCATGTATACATAAATAAATATGGGCATATATTACAATATACCTATATATATAAATATATATATATATATACTGTATATATATATATGTACATGTATACATATTTATATATATAATATCATTAAATATCTTATGTCATGTTAATCCAGCTGCAGGTCCCATCTGTCAGAATCTGTTCCTGTCGTACTTCTCCAGCAGCTGTTTCTTATCCTGCTTCGCCTGCTGTCCTCACCAGTGTTACGATTTTGTGGGGTGCGGACCGATGTAAATCCATGAATAACCTAGGAAATTGATCTTGAAATAGGGATTTCATGAGGAATTAACCAATACAACTGGTGATTGAATGGAATTGAACGTGATTTCACGTACATAGTTGTATAACCAGTTTCTCATCCGGAAAATTGTATGCAAATGAATGGAGGGTTTTCCAGATCGAAGGGTAAATCCAATGTTTCAGGAAATGAAGGAAAACCAGCCACACAAATTGATGAAAATCCATGAATTTCCTGGATTTCAGCTGCAGAAAAAAAAACAACAACAATTTGTACACTCTCAAATTGTGGCATGCAACAAATCATGGTGCTTCCATACACGGGTTGCAACCCTGCAATTGTGCTCTGTGACTCCACCATTACCCCAATGATCAATACCCTCCAAGTGGCAAACGACAAATTCAATAGCAAACTTTTTTGGCAGGTATTGAAGAATTTAAGATAATATTATATAGGGCAAGGGATTACAGTAATTGCAGTTTCATCTTGACCCAATGTGTTTTTTTTTGGGGGGTGCGTCGTCCTAAACGCAGGTCGCAACCAATTCCAAAGCACATCATAAAATCACCCTGAGAGGTTCCACTGCCAAGTCACGTCTCAAGGAATCGTGCAACCAATCCTGCAAATATCGATGGGTTCCTGGGTTCCCTTTGGTCATGATGAGATCATAGTTCAGCTATAAAATGGGGGATAAACCACTTAGGAGGAGAACCTATGAAAATCAGGCCTATGGAAACTTACCATGACTGGGATCAACATTACTTATCAATGCTACTCGTACATAATGTATTCCATCCACACGTCAGAATAGCATCATTACTAATTACTCAGAGGGAGGGCTGTATCTTTTTTTTGTTGCTTGTCTATTGATCGAAATTCATTGCCAACTTCTATATAATATAATTTTGCACATCCCCTTTTCTGGTTGCTCCAATTTTCACCTTGTATGGAGAAAATGTCATGCAAAATCGAATCTAAATCAATCAACATCATGTGAAATCATCCCGTTCCCAGCAAACCAACATCCTAATTCTGTTCACCAACGAGTTTTTGCAAATCATGTGTTGGCGGTGTTTCACCCCAAATTCGTCCAAATCATCCGTAACATGTGATATCATGTAGTCATGGCCAATCTTAGATATCCTGCAAAAAAAAATCTTAGCTGGTTAGTAGATAATCCCATTGATACCAAACGACTAAAGGATTAGTTTCTACCCATCCAGTTGATTGACCTAGAAACTGGTTGCAATGCCATATCATCATATATAATCACCATATTCCATGATATTCCCATGAAATAACCAGTGATATTTCATGCTTTTTCTCATGGATGTTGGGAAATCGACTCGTGTCGCACCTCACAGGGCCCGTTGACGCCGGGGTGGTCGAAGTCCGCCGCCGAGAGCACGTCCCACTCGCGACGCTTCACGGCGAAATCCACCTGGCACCGTGGAACGTTACCGTTGGGATCGGTTGGGGTTACCCTCCACTCATCTTAGATATCTTCGATACCCATTCCATGGATTTTATGGTGGTTTTATGGTGATTTCATGGGATATAAGATGGTTAATAACTCCAGTAACTATGGTTTACGGTGATTTATGGTGATTCAATGGTGATTTAATGGTGATTTAATGGGATGTAATGAGATTTACCCGGCCTGGTTATGACTAACATTGCCATGGTTAAACCATGGCCCATAGAAATAGATGGTTTATCGAACTTAAAAATGGGTGGATTTTCCATGGCAAAGTGATAAATAGCCAGATGGTAGATATCTTAATTAGATACCCATTCAAAAAAAAAAGGTTCATGTGCAACTGGATGGACGATATTTTCCCATGTGTCACGGGGCACAAGGCACATCTACTGATTCAAAGACATGTCGAGGTGTTTGTCATCTTACAGTTGGGACGAGTCGCTTTGAACCACACATTTCATTTACAAATGGGTTTAAACTCCCATTTGGAAGTTCAAGGTTGGTAACGGCCCAAACGGGGTTATATCCCATTTACTGAATGGGTTTACCGTAAGTGAAGGATGTGAAAATGCGAAAATGCTTAGCATGCCCTATTGGTTCTATCACTGTTTTGGTTTGTCGGCTGGGTGGAACCCATGTGGTACATGTTGTATATAAAAACTGTATAAGTATAATCATGAGTATAGACGATATACATAAATATTATATATATATATACCAGTAGGCTGCCACTGCTAGCTCTCTTGGTGAGCCAACTGTTCATCGACATTGCTGCTTGAAAAAAAACGCACCAGTGATGGTGGTAGTTGTATCACTGGTGACGCATGTCGCTCCCAGAGGCGCTCATCATTGCTGGCAGGACATTTCAAAGTCTGAAGGTGCATATGTATATAGCTATATATATATATATAAATATGATACATTCATATATGCACATATTCACATATATATATGTATATATATAGCAATTAATTTACATATATGATTCATATATGATTCATATATGATTATATGATTATATGTGCATATAATATATACATATGTTGGTCCATACCCACCAAGTTGTCATCAAGAAGGATTGACTTTCTGCATATGTATATCCTACCATTGTGGTTTCTTGTTCAATCTCTTGTTGTATATTTTTTTAAAAAAACTATCTGCTCATCAGGGTTTCCAGGACAATAAGATCTATCTAATTTTTTACAAGACCCGATCGGTTGCTTGACAAAACCTCTCTCCCTTGGCCAAATATGATCCTAAGATATCCTAAGAACTGAGGAATTTCTACACATTTCGACACCCTTTACAAAGCATCAATGTATTAATTGGAAGTACTTCAATATAATAGTACTTACCATATAATAGTAGTTACCATATTATAGTACCATATAATAATCCAATAATAATCCATCTAATGTATGGTGGTCGCTTTTGAGATCTTTCTGTCCATTTCTCCAAGTTCCCCGCTGATTTATCGCCCCGCGGGGACCTGCTTGGCCTCGTTGGTGTCAGCCATGAGTTGCGAATCGATGTCTTCCATGCGGCGTTTCACCACCTGCAAAGCCTCTCGATGCAGAGGTGGGGCCCTTGATGTTGGGGCGGAGGTAGCTATATATTATATATATAAATACCAAAAAAAAGATGCAGCAAAGTGGTAAAGTGGTCAGCACGGAAACCATACTTTTTCGATCTTTTTTTGGTAACATTGTTTTTTTAGCTTTATTGGGGGTCACTTTGACAGTCAAAAATGTTCATAGCATGCCATAGCCAGGCTTCCATTTTAGGAGAATCATCTTCGAAACCCTTTGTTATTTCTTGGTCCCATGATGCCCCATGTTCAATTTGGGTGGTGTTGGTCAACACAACTCAATCAACCCGCGACCAAAAAGGCCACTGAAGGTTTGAGCAACCTTTGGGCATTGATAGCCCTGCTTCTATGGATATGGACAATGATTCATGCGAAATCAGCAAAGGCAAGCAGTCACGCATAATTTTTGGGCCCAAAAAAAGCACTCCGTGGTGTGTACTTGCGTCAGTCAAGTTCAGAGGCATGTTCGGCATCTCTTTTGCAGGGGTACACTGGACGAACTCATGGGCAAGTAATACCTCCCAAAGAATCTGAGGTACTGAAAGAGATGATATAAGGCAATCATACTTCCAACAGTCCTCATAATCCCAATTTTCAAGGATCAAGGATGGATCCAAAAAAATGACCCCACCAGAGCCGTTGCCAAAACCCCGATGAGTTTTGTTCTATTTGCTCTTCTCTTTCGCGAGCTTTCGTGGCAACCTCCTGAACAAAAATCCCGGGTGTTAACAGCGAAACGCATCATTACTGTGTTTCACATATGGTTTCTACATGTTTTTGCAACAGACTGTGCTTTGCAGAGCCACTGACTGCCCATTCCAACACGGGGTTTTTCCAGTCATCTTCCGTGGACCACATAACCCGCGCGCCGTGCGGATCACAGCATCTGAAAAGGTCTCGGGAACGATCCTTGGTTTTCCACGTTGCTAACCACGTTGCTGTTGTGAAAAATGATCCGACCTATGGGGAAAACACCCTGGTGGCTAAACATACAAACCCAACTAACGGAGGAATCACCAGTCATGGTACTCTTGTTGGATGTTATTGGACTAGTGTATTTACTTGGTAAACCTTAGGGATGCAACAATATACAGGTTGGCAAACGGTTGGCAATCAGTATTCTTGGTATCGCAGCACTGTGATGGCAAAACAAACAACAAGGATGCAAGTTTGGGAATATAATCATGGTGACTGCACATTGAGACTCCATTGACAGGGCAAAAAATGCAAGGGAAATCGCAACGAATCCAGCATTGCCTGACATGAAAGTAATCCTTTAACCAACCGCCTCAGGTCAATCTACAGTATTTGGATATAATATTATGCGCATTGAAATAAGATGTGTATATATATATAAACATATGCACATGTACACACATGTATAACTAATATTGACAAATCATTCGACAACAAGCTGGTAGAACGTGTCATCTTCCACATCTACGAACAGCAGAAGGTCCATCCCAAATCTCCATCCGAGTGATGTTTTGTTGAGCCTCCATGGTTGCCTGGATACCCCTTCCAGCCTAAGCTGTAGGCTTATTTATCTCAAAACTCTATAGTAAAAAATCTAATCAGTCGTTTTTTGGGGCCCATGGGTCCGCTTTTTGGCTCGCCAATCACACTTCTGAAGACTCTCTGAGTTGCATGACTCTTGATTTTGATTGATAAATTCATTACGGGAATCATTGCCTTGGCAGACAAACGAAACATATAGCACACACACACAGACACACTATCTGACTACATCTCCGACTGAGCGGAGCACACATCATCATGTTGGCGCCCAAGGCTCCCTCCTTCCTGGTGCGCCAACCATTCTTTCAGTAAGCACCAAGCCTTTGAAAATTTGAACTCCTGGGCAAACTCAAAGATGGCCTCGGAGTGGGCCCAAAGTCGCCATCAGTAGCGGCTTGAGGATCAGTAGTAATCACTTACAAAGTGCAGGCCCTCAAACGATAGCTAAGTTGGTGAACATAATTCTGATAACTTTGGTTTATGATACTTCCAACTGATAACATCTTATAATATCATATAGTGTAACTATAGTATTCATGCGGGTTATAAACCAACTTAGCCATCACTGGGGCGGGCCCCACTCCCACATTGTAAATATCAGGCGCATTTTCTTGGTGAAAAAAGAGTATCATCATATATCATCATTTTCCCATCACCTTTGGATATTTTTTTTTGTGCCCTGTGGTCTGAAAATTGGCTATCCCAACAGGATCCCAAAAGGCTATTTTTTTAAACAATAAAAGTGATACATCATTCAATGGATTGGTTTAAGGGAACATTTACAGGAAACCATGGTATTTACCATGAAATATGGGTTTTTCCTGTAAAATTTCCACTAAACCAATCCATTGAATCATGATATTTTGGGGGTACCCTATTAACCAATACCCTTTGGTGGACATTTCAGCCCGATCAAGCAGCGGATGCTCTGTCAAGGTGGAAGGACGTGGGATAGAAGTCTCCTGGCGGCGATTTCATGGTGGTTTCATAGATGTCAAAATATGTCAAAATGGTGATTGAATGGTAGTTTCACGGTGGGAACTTGCTGGTTTAATTGATTTTATTACGGAAACAATAAAAAAAATGACATAAGGTGCTCGCGGTGATTTACGAGCAGTAAGAGTTTTGCCCTTGGATGCCCTTTGGTAAACTCACATAGCTATGTGGAAGCCATGGCCCATTTCCATGATTTATCCATAAACACCTGGATATTTTCCATGATGTTCCATGGTTATGTTGAATTACCAAATGGTACTTTGAAACCATTTAATGCCACCAAAAACTAATGAACATGTTCCAAGTTCCGTATTACCACATATTTTTGCCATACAACAAATAAATATTGTTCATTAAACTAACGTATGGAACATCTCTATGTCTTGTAGTAGGTAAATCAACTATAAATGCGCAATTTTTCATAGCTATGCTAGTCTACCAAAAAGGTATGTCCCATTTCAAAAGAACTCCAAAAGCAGCTGCAGCTACCAGGTGCCCGTGCGGGAGTCCACAGGAGAGCTGGAAGCTTGAAGCGCTTCAGCCAAACCTGGCAGGTCATCCGAAATCAGCCAATTTCACCGGACATCCATGGAATACTTTGGGAACATCTGAAAACTGGGGATCGGTCAATAGATGTGAATAGTCTATATATATATATATGTGATTATATATATACATATAGTATTAGTATTATTAAACCCAACAAAAAAGAGAAAAACAGTGAATCTTCCTGATTTTCTCTGGTGTGCTTGCTTTTCGGCATCTTTTGGGGGATGACTTTTTATAAGGGAACAAAAAATCAGTTGGGGATCAACCGGTTAACAGATTCCTGGAACGGAAATCATCGTACTCAATTGATGTTTACCCGAAATCAAAATCAGATATGGGTTAGGGATATTAAACCCAACCAAAATCAATTGATGTTTACCCGAAACTGGCTTTTACACCAGATTCTTGGGGATTGGGTTTTGAACTCTGCAAAAAAAACCGTGGGAACACAAAAACAAGAGGTTTCAGCAAAAAAACAATTCACTGCGAAATCACCAAGCAGAAAATGGATTGCAGCAGTGAGAATGGATACTTTGCGGTTAAAGACAACAAAGGAGCATGAAATAGGCACTTTGAAATGCCACCAGGATGGCTTCTACCTCAACCTTTTGTTTTTTGCGCCAAATTCTAAAACATTACTGGGGACTCGTTTTGGGCCACCCTAAAACGAACATCAAACCAACAGGACCAACATCTTTCATGCTCCCCGAAGCTTCTCGTAGCTGGGCTGCGTGCCTGACTTTGTTGTCAGTGCGAAGTCATGCCTCAGATTTCAGATTTCGCGTCGAACAATGCCCGGAAGTGGCCCCAAGTTTGATCCAATCGTCTGTTGACCTTAAATACAAAGCTGAAACAAAAACAAAAAACACACCCCCCTGCACATTTACCAGGTGACGTCAGGGCAACCCGATTGTAGGGGACCCAGCTGTTATCCTTACAAAGTCGCATGGTTTGCAGTTTATAAGATGGGTTGGGTAGGAGGCTTGGTGTATCTTGGTGTGATTCCCCAGCAAACACCGGCGAACCAAAAAAAACAAAAATCGGCGCCTTACAAAATGAATGCCCCAAGTTTATTTCCAGGCCCCAAACACAATCATCTTATAAGTTTGTGTCTTATAGAATGGTTGGTTTGGAAACATGTCTAACTTGTACATGTCCAACTTTCCCCGGGAAACACCGCAATCCTTTTTCCCAGTCCCCGAAGCTTTGGCAGCACACAATCTTCACGAGGCTTCCTTCTTAAACTACCCCAACATAGCTTGACTATGTTTTTTGTCAACTTTTCTTTCCATGTTTTATGGAATTTTTCGGTTATGAGAAAAAATCACACAAAGTTTGATCCTACCTTTTCTGGTTGGTGGCGTCTTGCCAGTTCTTCACACATCAATGATGGAATGATGGAACCCAAAAAGTTTAAGAGAAGAAAACCTGGTTCCTGGGCATGGTCAAGATTTCAATACCCTCCTTTGCACTGCCTGAAATAAACCCAAAATAGCGTTATGAAATGATTGGTCCCGACGTCATTTTGTAAAGAATGTTGGCTCTTACAAAATGAGTCGCCCAGCAAAAAACACGTTTTTTACAAAATGGCATGGTTGACTAGAAAAAATCCTTACAAAATGCATCCGTTTGTTACAAAAATGCCGCTGGAATAGAACATGGGTCCAGCCATTTCAAAGTGGAAGTGTACACAGGGATAAAAACACAATTTCCATGAAATTGACCCCCGTGAAAATGGCTCAACATCAGCCTATGAGCACTATCAAACCAATATTCAGCAAGGCAGTTGATTCCGTCTTGTACTGCTTTTATGCTTTGTAAAACTGTAAAAACATGATTTTGCCTGGTTTAGCCGTGATGTGCATAGGTGCAATGCCCAATTTAAACATGCAGCCCGAATTGTTATGCCAGAGATGCTCGTAATGATTCACCAATTGCGGCGGAGCCAAAGCTCTCCAATCCACCTGTCGTTGGTGGACACGAGAATGCTATTTACGGAAACAAGAACTAACATGATACTGCTTCCAGTTATATAATTGTGAGATAGGTAACCTGGGTAATTTTACATCTTAGGATTTTGGACTTGATTTCATATCTGATAGGTAACTGGATTTGGCTTCCTATTTGACAGGTAACTGGAAAAAGAACTGTATAAGCAACTGTCATTGAATAGCGCCAGTGACCAGGCACACATAACATGCGCATATGGCATATGTACTAATATGTGTAAATATGTGAATATATATTCATGATCCTACTAGGATGGTGATTATGTGGCATTTAATGTGGCATTTAAATGCATTTAACATGCTATGGCCTATGGCTATGAATTTACGGTTCTCCCCTGTTTTGATTCGGCGAAACCTCGTCATTTGGCCCCCAGTTCGACATGGCCACGTGGCCACGCCCTGCAGTCGGATCCCAGTTGGGCCTTGCTACGAGGACCCCACTTCAACAGAAACTCCTCCCCTTCGCCTGCGCGAAAAGGGATCGAGATCAATACGGCAGGCTGAAAGTTGTCCAGCACCATGGTGATTGTTATCCCCTATAAATGGAGGTGGTGAATGGAAAACATCATCTATAAATGGTGGATTTTCCATTGCCATGTCTGATTACCAGAGCTGCAATACTTTCCTACATCTTTGAGTTTGGATATTTAATATGTACGTACAACACAGTAGAACGACATCTTCCAAATCCAGTTTTCAGGGACCCATGCGAAATCATTGAGCCCGTCGGCCAGGTGTCATGCCCTAGCTATGGCCTTCCGTTCACACCAAAATAGCTGGCACATGGATGTTCCCCCAAACATGGCATAATATGGCATAAGTTGTGATTCCTCCCTATATTTTACGTGGCATTTCCCACCGGAACAGCCTGACCCAAAACGTGGTAGGGGGGCGCCTTCTGTGAAGCCTCTGTTGATGAGTTCCTCCCGAACCTTGAGCGACCAGGCGCTCATGTCTATGTCCATCTATGTCCATCTACCCGTCTATTTATCCATCACATCTATCTATCCGTCTATCTCTCTAACTCTATCTATATATATATATAAATTATAGTTGCCATCTGCGTATCTATATGTGAATACATGTAACATATACGTACACAAATGTGCGTATACACACATATATATATATATATGCGTATATATATATATATATACACATAAATTTAATATTCAACCGCACCTATTTGTTGTTGCCTTGCAAAACTGGGTGCTTTGCATGGATCCTCACTGGAAACCGCCTGGATTTACCATCTAGATCTGCCATTGTAGCTATGGAACGTCACCATTTTCAATAGGTATAGCAACCCCTAAAAAATAGAAGCAACAATCTCACAAAAATAGTGATAAAGCACTCTTCTATGTTTGTTAAGGAGTACTATAGGCCAACTATGAGTGGGCAATGTTCCGTAGCTATGTCATTAAAAAAAAACTGGACTTATCATGTGCTGGATGTTGAAACACTCAGATTTGGGTATACCCTCCGGTAAACTCACATAGCTATGGAAAATCATCAGTAAGGCTAAGTCATCTGAGGATATTTTTCACCAGCGATTGGTGTCCGTAGAAACCCATGGCCATGATCCCAGGCACCACATCCAGATTGGCGCTTTCAGGATTTCCCGTGATCACCTCGGCGACGCGTGACGAATGTGGGGAGATGTGGTGCCGGGTCTGCAAGCAGTGTTGATTTGGGTTCAGCTTTTGCCTATCCACTAAAGAACACATGATATGTCTCTGAGGGGTTTTGCAACACTCATCTTTCAGTTACAGTATTTGTAGGGGAAACATAAGAATAAAAGATGTGGCAAACCTATTGTTTCCCTAGGAAAAATATACAAATGGTGGGTTTTCCACATCCATGTTAGTCTACCCTAGCGTAACCAAGGATATATCATGTCGTTGGACTTTCTCTCAGGGGCTCAACAAACTCCCAAATGGTGGATTTCCCATTGGGAAAGCCAAATCACCTATTAAACCAAACCAGGTGACCCAGGTTTGTATATATATATATGTGTATGTGTGTGTGTGCGTCTATATATATATATATATCGTCTAAAATCATATATAGTTGACGTTGACTGTAAATAGATATATCACATATCATATTACATGTATCATAAACATGTTTGGTCCAAAGGCTTCATGTAATGTAGATTGAACCCCACATTTTTGATGCCGACAGGTCCGCATAGGCCGCATGTGTCATGTTTGACGTCCTCATTCTGGGCTTCAGAACAATACAGAACAATATTGTGGTGACACATTGTGAACTATGATTAAATCCCACATATCAATACATATATATATATATATTTGTATATCTTATGTGTATATATATATATATATATCCGGTCACGCATATATCCGGTCACGCATCTAAGTTGCTTCGAAGATGTTCCAGGCAATGATGGCAAGTGCATAAAAAAAACCCGCTTTATTGACATTGATTCAACACAAAATCAATGTGCCTCCAAAAGATAGTACAGGTTCTATTCACATCCATTTACCATGGTTTTGTGATTTTGGAACAAGGATTTTACTAAGATCTACATCTTTTTGCTAAACAAAGTGGTAAGATCCTCACAACTCACAGCACCACCGCACTTTCCGCAGGATAAGCGTCAAAGACTTTGGGAACTGAGGATGGGAGCCTAGCAGGGCGGTTTGGTTTCTGTCACCGACAAAGATCAACAACCAAAACATGGCGTTCAACCATAGTTAACCATCCGGAAAGGATCTATGATATGTAGAAGAAATGAAGAGGTTACTATATATGACTGAAGGGGCTAGAATCTATCTTTCATGTACAGTATATATATCTATATATCCTCCTAATCTTCCCAGTTACCTGTCAAATAGGTATCTAGGGCGAAGATCCTGAGATGTCCTACGTTAAGACCGGAAGGGTAGGGTTGATATGGATTGGTGATTAGATAAATGAGAATAAACCAAGGAAAGGAACTGGCATGGAATGGATCATGACCGTCATGACCTAGCAGCACTTGGATAAAAACATCACGGAACACATCGGGCCTCAGGTGATCTGGCCACTTTCGGGTCCTATATTACACTTTGCGGTACTTTGGGTTCCTAGAGAAATCCATGTGAGTGATAACCCCTCGTTGAGTGCGATGATCATAGATGGTTTCCAGGTACCTCCCGTAATCAAACAGAGCAATTGGACATCCGCTATTCATAGATGATGTTCCCATTGAAACCTCCATGACACATGTTTTTTCCGGCTTGTCACATTTGATTACCACATGGTATACAGGCGCTTACGTTCGTTTCAGGCTTTAAGAAATCCTGACTCTTACTGGCTACACCCTGATTATACATCAACAAATAAAAAAACAGTTTTTTACAAACGAATACTGTAACTGAAATAAACTAAATCAATAATGAATCAATCGATAGATAATGATTAATAAAAACATACCAAATGCATAAATACATAAACAAAATACACTCACACACACACAACCATAATTATATATACACAAATGCACACACACATATATATATATAATTATTTGGTCACACGTAATATATTAAAGCATATTCAAGCTGGAACATATTTCACTGACCTGAAATAAGGTTTCTTCTTGGAATAAACATCCCTAATCACAGGATATAGTCACTAGAATTCATCCAGATATTTAGTTAATCTTTGATAGTCCACAAACAAATTCTCATCTTTTGATGTTAGTTTCTACCCATCCAGTTGGGGATGAATATGCATATCCCCAAAGATAATCTCTACATTTCAAAATATTTTTCATGGTTAATGACGTTAATGATGGTTAAACATAGTTAAACCCATTGGTTATGCTTATGGTTAATGATAATTCTTAAGTTTCAAAATATTTCATGATTCAATGGATTGGTTTGAGGGATTGAATCATGAAATATAGTGAAATTTAGGGATTATCATTAACCATAACCATAACCAATAACCATAACCAATAACCATAACCAATAACCATAACCAATAACCATAACCATTGTATTGACCCCTTCATATATCATAATCATGTTTAACCTTTCATGATCCCATAGTGCCATTTTTGGAAAATCGATGGTTTCCGGTTAAGATTTTACCCGACTAAAGCAGCACCTCTTCCTGGAGGCTATGGAGGCCACGCTGCCGCTGCGGCCCAGGGCTGGGGACTCTCCTCCACGAGCGGATGGAGCGACTGTTGGAAGGGGAAAACATCGGAAAACCATCGGGGAAACATGGGAAAAACATGGGAAAATAATGTTTGTTGATGTTTTTTTCGGAAAACATTGGTTAAAATCATTGGAAAATAGGCACATCATGGGAACATCTGCCAGAAATATTGGTTTTCATGGGGAAAATCATCGTTGTTTTTTTGGAATTTTCCTCTATGCACGAAAGTTTTAAATTGTTTCAGGTCGCTAGGAAAAGCATCAAACTACTGCTGGTGGATTTTCTCGCTATGTTTGATTTGATGACACTGGTGTTCTGGCTATATTTATACAATACATGTCCTTCTTTATGATATCAGCGATCCATGGCCCTCCCCAGCTTCAACTATGACCTGGCAGCCAGCCACGGTTGATGAAAGTCATGTGGTAAAGCCAATGTCATGAACCCCCAAAATCACCATGTTTCTGGGTGGACTTGAAACCATCCCCAAATGCTAGCTGTTTATGGCAGCCAGGGTTTTCCACATTACTGAAACAGATGATTTCAAGAAAAAGCAACAAGCCAGGATGATTGCCAAAGTCGACCCATGAAGTTCCTTAAATCTGCGACCCTGCGGCGAAAACTCTGGTTGGTGAACTTCCGGTCTGAGCAAGTACCTATTTTATCCTTTTTTCACGCATAGCAAACCCCTAAAAAAACTAGTTGAGGGTTAAATATGGTCAAATCCTGCTGAACTCATGATGCCCTCCAGCCAGTAAACTATAACCGCTAGCTGTGGAAGCCATGGCCCATTTAGTTCGATGATGTACCTTTGAAACATGGTGATTTCCAACTACCCCACCACCCTCCTGCCATTCGTGGCAGTTCCACGCGAGCCGATCGCTTTGCGAAGGCCATGTGGGGCAGACTCCACGAACCCGAAAACCGGGCTGAGATTCAAAAATCCAAAGGTGGAACAAAGTGGGGGCCCCTGGATGGATTGATTTACAATATCTGGTTGGTATGGACTGATATATGAGTTGATAAGGATTCATATGGATTGTAATATGCTAAGTTCGTGAACATAACTCCAACAACCATGACAAGAATCATTGTCTTTTGATACTTTTAACTATGGGGGGGCCCAAATCTAACCTGATGTTGAACTTTAGCATTCTTCCTCTCCTTGTCTGGACGCATGAAGATACATGGTTACATGTCCAAATACATTTTTTTGATCCTTGCGCATGTCTAACATTCATTTTTTAATGATCATTTGAAGAGACTCAATGACTTCTGCGACAAATCCTGTTGCTGATGTTTTCGACCTCCTGACTGGATGTCTCCCCATGTGAATCATCACAGCCATCACCGCCATCCCCAGCCGCGCCCCAAAAACCAGGACCAGACGGCTGCGCAAGCGTGGCGGATCTGTTTATTGTGCAATGTGGGGCTCCCAGTTGGTTGGTTGGTTTATAAACCCCATGAATACTATGAGTAATAAGACTCATAAACATTAATAAATCATAGTAGTTGTTGGAGGTATGCGTATACCAACTCAGCTATCGTAAAGGGGGGCCCCACCTTGTAGTTCCACTCCTCCCCACATCAGCTCGTTGTCCCACGAACTCAGGCATTAGCATTCTTTCAATGGGGAGAAAATGATGGTTTCATAGGATTTTTGACGAAAGCTGCAATTAAATGATGGTTTCATAGAATGATGGTTTCATTGGTTTCATGGTTTGCCCCAATTGTTCCATTGAATGGGGGAAAAATGATGGTTTCATAGACTTCAATGGGGGGAATTGGAGTCTTCATCTCTGATTTCAATGGATTGATTTGACGAAAACTGCAGGGGCTGACCAGTTAGCTGTCAGAGCCTGGAATCCATGGCGCCCATTGAGTTTGATGAACTATATCCTATCATATCGTATCTAACCTATAGGTATATATATATATACATATATATTATTAGGCATGAACAAATAGATATATACATACATACATATATATATATATGTTACATATATCTATACATATATATAATATAACAAAGTATAATAATATGTGTGTATTAGGAATAGTTGATTTTCCATAGTATAGGCTATATGTTAAATCATCTACAGTAAGTAAGGCCAACCAAGTCCCCGAATCTTTTGGACTCAAAGAAAATGAGCAAAACCCGCCAAGTTTTATAAGTAAAACCATGAATAATACAGGTAAAACAACGGTAAATATACCATAGCGAACTGGAAAATGACCAAATTCAATGTGAATATGTCGGTGAACTATTCATAAATGGACAGTGGCAACCATATCTATGTTAAACAACCAAAGGGTGAACCAGGGGCTTCTAAGAGTTTCAAGGGGGCATCTAGTATTAGTGAGGAAGGGATCATGGAAGAATTCTATAACTTGGACAAAACATGTAAAACATTGAAAACCGTCTGGTTCTGCAACCAATGACGAAACAACATATTTCTGAGGATTTACCAGCGTTTTCAAACATGGTGGTTTTCCAGTTCACGACGTGACTACGTGACAAATAACCAAAGGGCTGATGTGTCCTCTCCACCGGATTGTGCCCATCGCGGACGAAAATGCGGAATCCCCAAACAAACCGATCAATAAGCTTCCACTAACAGTGGAAAAAAAACACGATTTTCGGGGTCTGTGCTGATTTGGGTGATAGTATTGTATCTATTAAGAGTATCTATTATTTGTGTCCACTCCGAACTAGCTATTTTTAGGGCCTATGTTAATTTGCTGGGGGGTATGGCGACATCCTATGAGTGCTCTGCGAGTGTAGTGCATCACGAAATCAGAGTTTGAAAGCCCCATCTGACGGAATCATAGTGTTTAAAAAAAACATAGTCGTCGCTCACAAAAACCTATCATGTACCCGGGTACCCTAATTGAACATAGCTATGAAAAAAAACAATTCACCTGTTTTTATGGGTCGTGTCGTGTAGCTATGTTAAATGACCAGAGGATAAAACAAACCATCTACAGTGACCCAGCCTCGCAGCCTCAGGTGCCTCTCCCCTCTGCCCGCTGGGATCTGCACAACTATGGCGCCCTTCATCGCGGCAAAAAAAATGGCGCTCAGGCGCGAAAGTCGCGACACGACGTTGCTAAGACATTCGGAAAGCATATTGGAGACCACCTTTCTTTATCTTATGAAAGGATGTCCAATGATTTATCCACACCTCAGTGAGGAAAAGAAAAAAACATGGAACAGGAAGAATCTTCCAACTGCAAACCCTGTTGCAGTATGGGTGTTTTTCTGATCTCTGTTAATCCGCTTTTGAGTTGCTTTGCCCATGCTGCACCAACGTTTGTTTACTGTTTACATTGTGCCTTTGCTTTTGTGCAGCTATCCGATCCATGGTCATAGGCGGTTCGTCTCCAATCATCTTCTAGTTGCATCTAGTTGATGGTTTCAACCTATCCCAGGAGCAGTAGTCAAGTCGTTATCGCCGGTTGAGACTATATAGACTATAGATCCTGGTGATGGATGCATTGAAATATAAATAATATATATATATGGAAATCACATAAAACCACATGTATTTTATAACATTATTTAACCACCAGCCGGTCATGTGTTGGCATCTTCTGAGTCATGGATTCTCATGGCATTAGCATCCTCTAGCTGTTTGAGCCCATCCGGTGGAGAACTCAACATTGAACCCAGCAATCTGCTGAAAGCCCCACCTGTTGCAAGCTGCATAAGGAGAGCCTTACGTAAAAATAGCATATCATCTACTTGGATGTGCATCTCAAATAGTGATGAGTAACCGGCATATAGAACTTGAGTGCATTTACAAGTGGCTTACCTAATATATTCGGCAGTTCCTGTCTATCCGTCTGGGATGAAATATTGAAGGCCTCCATGGTCTGCAAGCAGCATCCTCTTTTCGCCCTACCAGCAGCGATCAGGCGCCGCGGCGCTTCCGGGACCACAAGTTCCTTCGGTGCAGTGTCAATGGATCCATTGGAGAGTGCAGCTATTTCCATGATTTTTGATGTCTCTAGGGGCCAAAGTTCACAACAGGGCATACCCATCTCGCCGATGGGCATGAGCGGCATGAGGTAGTGAAACTTTAAGCTGTAGATGTTGCTGCTGCAAAATACCGGAAGAAGTCTCCTAAATTGTGGATAGTCCCTGCACCCTCTTCCATTAAGACCCCAAAATCCCATGGTTTCACAACCTGACTTTTCCCATCGGGATCCCTGAATTGATCAACGGAACTGACCTAACCTGTCGGCCCGGGTCCTTTCAAACAAATTGGCGTCGCGGGCTTCTTGTGATACGCGATGCAGGCCTCGTTGCGCTGTTCGGGGGTGGGCCGATAGAGTGACTATTGGATTATAAGTCCAATTACTTGGGCCTTGGGGAATTCTATGAACTTCTATGGAATTCCATGGTTTATGGATGTTTATGGTAGGTATATCTGTAGTGATGGAGAATATAAAGCAACAAAACAAAACTGAGACGGCACCACCCAGTTGGTGAGCGTATGGGCCTCATCATGGCGTGATCCCAATCAATGCCGTAGGCAACAAAGATCAACAAACCATGTGCAACCAAAAGCAACTATATACAGTGTATGGTGCATGCGAAATAGGTATTTAATGGTATTTACAGGTGCATGTACTTGGGAAAATTAAAGGACCGGATAACCCCACAAGTCAACTTCTTCCAATAATGAGTTTCAAAGGTTGTAGCGGGGTCGGAGAAGGAAGGAAAGACAAAGGAGGTGGTGAAAGACTGTGTGTGAAAGTATGTGAAAAGATAGTATGCATGTACGTATGTGTATATATATATGTATGTACGTACGTACGTACGTACGTATGTATGTCTGTATGTACATACGTACGTATGTATGTATGTATGTATGTATGAAATGTATGTATGTGTATGTGTGTGACAAAGTTGCGCGTCTGGTGGTGTTTCTTCCACTAGATAGTGACTTGTCACTGAAGGCCAGAAAAGAAACAAGATATGCTTACCACGGAAATTCTTTGTGGGATCCAAGGGTGTGTGCTGAACACTAGGTCTCACGACGTGTCTCACTCGCCTTCTTCGAGTTCCACCAGGCTCTGATGGTTTTTTCCCCGACGTTGCTTCCCGAAAGAGCTTTTATGGCAGAGCCCTCTATCAAAGCGATGGTGTGCTCTCCATACTTCCGCTGACCAAAGTAATGTTCTGCACTCTTTCGGGCGAAGCCGCAAATTTTGCGAACTCTTTCTGCATGCCCTGTGGCTGGTAATCATACCTGGTATATAGTCATGATCAACTGCTGGCGTCATGGACGTGAGATTGTGCCCACCGCGTGCCACGTGAAATCAAGGTGTATGTCACCAAGTGCCATCAGTGAGGCGCCTGCCACGCAAAACGACCTTGCATGTAATCAAGGTGGACGTCACCAAGTGCCACGCCTGCCACGCAAAGTGCCGCGGCGTCACAGGCGACAAATCCGGACCAAGCGCGCCACCCAGTACCATGAGTGCCACGCCTGCCACGCAAAACGACGGTGGATGCGAGTTTTGTGCCACGCGTGCCACGTGAAACGAGGGTGGATGTCACCAAGTGCCACGCCTGCCACGCAAAGTGCCGCGGCGTCACAGGCGACAAATCCGGACCAAGCGCGCCACCCAGTACCATGAGTGCCACGCCTGCCACGCAAAACGACGGTGGATGCGAGTTTGTGCCACGCCTGCCACGTGAAACGAAGGTGGATGTCACCAAGTGCCACGCCTGCCACGCAAAGTGCCGCGGCGTCACAGGCGACAAATCCGGACCAAGCCATGAGTGCCACGCCTGCCACGCAAAACGACGGTGGATGCGAGTTTGTGCCACGCCTGCCACGTGAAACGAGGTGGATGTCACCAAGTGCCACGCCTGCCACGCAAAGTGCCGCGGCGTCACAGGCGACAAATCCGGACCAAGCGCGCCACCCAGTACCATGAGTGCCACGCCTGCCACGCAAAACGACGGTGGATGCGAGTTTTGTGCCACGCCTGCCACGTGAAACGAAGGTGGATGTCACCAAGTGCCACGCCTGCCACGCAAAGTGCCGCGGCGTCACAGGCGACAAATCCGGACCAAGCGCGCCACCCAGTACCATGAGTGCCACGCCTGCCACGCAAAACGACGGTGGATGCGAGTTTTGTGCCACGCCTGCCACGTGAAACGAGGGTGGATGTCACCAAGTGCCACGCCTGCCACGCAAAGTGCCGCGGCGTCACAGGCGACAAATCCGGACCAAGCGCGCCACCCAGTACCATGAGTGCCACGCCTGCCACGCAAAACGACGGTGGATGCGAGTTTGTGCCACGCCTGCCACGTGAAACGAAGGCGGATGTCACCAAGTGCCACGCCTGCCACGCAAAGTGCCGCGGCGTCACAGGCGACAAATCCGGACCAAGCGCGCCACCCAGTACCATGAGTGCCACGCCTGCCACGCAAAACGACGGTGGATGCGAGTTTTGTGCCACGCCTGCCACGTGAAACGAAGGTGGATGTCACCAAGTGCCACGCCTGCCACGCAAAGTGCCGCGGCGTCACAGGCGACAAATCCGGACCAAGCGCGCCACCCAGTACCATGAGTGCCACGCCTGCCACGCAAAACGACGGTGGATGCGAGTTTTGTGCCACGCCTGCCACGTGAAACGAGGGTGGATGTCACCAAGTGCCACGCCTGCCACGCAAAGTGCCGCGGCGTCACAGGCGACAAATCCGGACCAAGCGCGCCACCCAGTACCATGAGTGCCACGCCTGCCACGCAAAACGACGGTGGATGCGAGTTTGTGCCACGCCTGCCACGTGAAACGAGGGTGGATGTCACCAAGTGCCACGCCTGCCACGCAAAGTGCCGCGGCGTCACAGGCGACAAATCCGGACCAAGCGCGCCACCCAGTACCATGAGTGCCACGCCTGCCACGCAAAACGACGGTGGATGCGAGTTTTGTGCCACGCCTGCCACGTGAAACGAGGGTGGATGTCACCAAGTGTGCCACGCCTGCCACACGATGTCACCAAGTGCCACGCCTGCCGCGGCGTCACAGGCGACAAATCCGGACCAAGCGCGCCACCCAGTACCATGAGTGCCACGCCTGCCACGCAAAACGACGGTGGATGCGAGTTTTGTGCCACGCCTGCCACGTGAAACGAGGGTGGATGTCACCAAGTGCGCCACCCAGTGCCATGTGTACCACGCCTGCCACGCAAAACGACGGTGTGTGTGTGTGTGAAGTGATTGTCTGTTAAGTTTGCGTATGTTAAGTTTGTGTGTGTGAAATTATTGTATGTGAAGTTTGTGTGTGTGAAATTATTGTATGTTAAGTTTGTGTGTGTGAAGTTATTGTCTGTTAAGTTTGTGTGTGTGAAGTTTGTGTGTGTTAAGTTTGTGTATGTGAAATTATTGTATATTAAGTTTGTGTGTGTGAAGTTATTGTCTGTTAAGTTTGTGTGTGTTAAGTTTGTGTGTGTGAAGTTATTGTCTGTTAAGTTTGTGTGTGTGAAGTTTGTGTGTGTTAAGTTTGTGTATGTTAAGTTTGTGTGTGTGAAATTATTGTATGTTAAGTTTGTGTGTGTGAAGTTATTGTCTGTTAAGTTTGTGTGTGTTAAGTTTGTGTGTGTTAAGTTTTTGTGTGTGAAATTATTGTATGTGAAGTTTGTGTGTGTGAAATTATTGTATGTTAAGTTTGTGTGTGTGAAGTTATTGTCTGTTAAGTTTGTGTGTGTTAAGTTTGTGTGTGTGTGAAATTATTGTATGTTAAGTTTGTGTGTGTTGTGTTACGGAGGCGGCGGGAGGAGGAGGAGAAGCCCGGGATACAGAATCAAAAACAAGAACCCCACACAAAGATGTGGAGAAAAAACCAAGTGCTGTACCAATTGCACGATGGTAGTTGTATTTTCTTTCTTGGTAGCTCCATTGTGGTTTGAGAAGCCCGAAACCCTCTTGGTATAATGTTAGGATGCCCTTGGAGAGGAACAAACACATGAGTGTATGCCAGAGACCCATGCTGGTATTCATTGAGCGTAGCTACATAAAATAGCTACACACACACACACGCGTATATATATATACACACTACTATTGTACGTGACATATAAATAGCTCATGTTGTACCAGGAGGATGGCCCTGATTCTTTTGGCGAAAAAAAACGGTACCAAAAAAAAACAGCCAACACACCTTTATTCTGGCCAAAGTTTTCCAAGGAAATATTGTCACTGATCAATCATTTGTTGAAATGTGTCACTGTTCTACGAATCTTAGTGGAATGCGGGAATCGAAATCCAAGCGGCTGCAATTCTACCATTCAAATAAAGTTCTAGAGTTTCACAATCCTAAAGTAAAGTTCTGCAATTTCACCATGCAACTAATAGCATGTTCACAATTTTCCACCCTAATCAAGTTCTACAAATGTGACCATCCGAATGAAAATCAACAGAAATGCCACTTCACAGACGCAGTAGCACCGCAAGACCACCCACAACCACAGCTGTGACAAGTTGCTGGTGGCCAAATCATTGTGTCCTAGGGCTTGTGGTGCTGGATTTTCCAACACGCCATATTGGGTTACCGGATGGTATATCAAATTCTTGGTGCGTATGTATGTATGGCCTGGATGGATGGATGTATGTATGTTTGTATGTATGTATGTAAAAAATGCACACACACAAAATGTATTTATCATATGCATCCGCAACGGTGAACACGAAAGTATAGGTATATATATATATATAACCTTGTGCCACTGCATGGAATGTATTCTGCGAGTTGTTCGGAAAATCAGGTAATTCGAATATCGGTACCAAAAAGGGTCTCGAGTTGAGTGACATGCTAAGGGATATTTTTTCATTGGGCATGCAATGCCCCAATCAACTCAATTCGTTGCAGAACTAAAGACATAGAATATAGAAGCGGATGGAAAATTGCACCCTTTCTCTCAGAAAGGCGAAACAAATCCATGGTTTCCATTGGGAGCTCGCTACACGAATTGCGCTAAGACACCAATCGTGGGGGGTACCTTTCGGTGATCTTCTCAAATTTATCTCTTTACATAGAAAATAATAAGAGATTGGTCATTTTTTTGGGGGGGACGTTTTTTGTTTTTAAAGGTTTCAGATTAAGAGCTTTAGACATCCACCCGGGCTACGACAAACAGAACTACACCTGTACCTTCATAAAAACAGTATACTTACATTTAATGCTACAGGACTTTCTCTCCTTTGGGAATGTAGTATTCCAATTCCAGTGAAACCAATTCCCCGCAGAACTGAATACATAGAATATATAGACCCCAATCAGAAGATGTCTCCAGTTTTCGAGGAACACCACCGAATTCCACATGTTTCATATTCGGAAGTTGATTTTACCATTGTTCTATGACGCCAGTCGTGGGAGGGTATCCTTAGGTGATCATCTCGGGGTGCTCTGTTTTTCTGGGAACGTTCCAGGAACTTCAGACATCCGTGGTTGCTACATGTAGCAGGTTGTTACTACCCATTCTCTTTTAGGAAAGTAGTGGTTTTGTGCCCATTGCAGCCCTGGCCATTGCATGTCTCACGTGTACAGGCAGATGCAAGGGTTGTTTTTGGCAGTTGTGATTTCGCAACCTCTACAGTATGAGGGGACAATTTGATAATTCAAAGAACATCAAAAGACCATAGGTTTTTTCATCTTCCGGAATTGAACCGGAATATTTTATCTCGAATAATGGTTTATTCTATGTGCACTCTTTTCAAGTCCTGAAGTTGCCCCAAAATGACAAAAAACAGTTCTATATTCTATGTATGTTTTGTAGACATATATGCGCATATATATATATAATTATATATATATATGTATGGTATACACAATATGCACATAATTAATTGTGCAATATTTTGTGTAGATGTATATATATATGTTTTATCTATGCATGTTTTGTCCCCAAATGATCTCGTGAGTGATTCAAAACCCAACAGGATTGTTGACACCGGGGTGCCTATTGCTCTCCGATATGCGTGAATTCAGGCGGCCTTACTGTAAAGAAAAAACAAAACCTTGCCGCCCAAGGAACAACAAATATTGGAGTGTTTCTGACATATAAGCCCATATTTTGTGGGGATATTGCCTTACATAGCCTTTAAAAATAGTCTTGAACAAATGCTAATAAATGCTAATATATGGTAAATAGGTACTTAGGTACAGTGAAAGCACTGTTTAAGAACCTATTGCGATAAGAACTTCAAGGGCTGGATTGCTGGATTCAACCCGTTCTGTCAGCTAATTGAAATAAGAACCCTAGGGCCCTAGGGTATCCTGGAATTCTAGCTACAGGTTCTTATTCCCCTTTAACGGGTATAAATATACCAAGCACTATCAAATATTGAGCATTGCTTTTTAAACCTGGTTGGACGGATGCCGTTCTTCTTCCCCTTAACATGAGCGGGAACATCCAACTCATGTACTGCAGATAAAGAAAATTCAAGGAAAGCTAAAGCTGAAACCTCTATGGTCCACATAGTGCAAGGCGCCCTGTCGGAATCGATCTCCCACCCTCCCGCTTGCTGCTGATGCTCTACCAACTGAGCTATTGCCTCTCTGGCCTTGGTGTCTGCCAACCTTTTATCTAACGTTTTGACCTATTTTTCTTATGGCTGCGGAACAAATCCCTTTCTGCACGTGTTGGCGCGTGTGCTTTTCAGCCCGCACAGCCTCTGTTTTGGATGGCTGCTCTGCTTTGGATCCGCTGCTTGCAGAGCTGTCTCTGGAGGCACTATTTCTACATAATTCTAAGTTGGGAAATCACTACACATGTGCAATACCCTCACCATATGAACCCCTTAAGAACTAACCCGTTAAGCACTTGAGGGCACCCTCCCTCATAATTCCCATGTTTCCACCTATAGCACTTAAGAACCACAGGGTAGGCTAGAAAATTCTTAATCGGTTCTTATCTAACGGTTCCGCCCTACCTCCAATTTGCACAAGGTCCTGTAAAATGGGCATTGAATGGTACCCACACAATAAAGTTTGCATTTACAAAGCATAGCGAGCACAACCCAGCGCCGAGGTACCCAGAAGCAGGTGTAGCCCACCCCACTGTGGATCTCATAGGTGCCACCACACTCCGCTTCCGTCGACCTATGGGGGCTGGATGGGAACTGGGACCTCGTTGGCTTCAGAAATTGCTATCGGTACGAACTTGGTCATGTATTCCTATGTATATCTTTCTATGAAGGTTGCCATAACTGGGGGTTCCCCAAAATGGATCAAAATGGATGGTTTATAATGGAAATTCCTATATAAATGGATGATTTGGGGGTAGCCCTTTTATGGAAACCCCCGAATGTGCATATGTATACAGTATTACTTGTTTTTAGATGCAAAAACCTAAAATGATCATGGTATGGGAGGCTCCGGCTCCAACTGCTACTTCCGCGCCCTTTCTTCCGTGGTGTTGAACCCTGCCCCCCCACCTGCCACAGTGGGACACTAACTTCAGGCTGGAGCATCCCACCTCTAAGCGAGCTGGTGAAGGTGAAGGTGGAATCAATGAGAAATGGGTATGCTAGGTCCATGCTCGACTTTGAATGACAAGCAGCAAATCTATGTGCCTGCGCTCATTTGTCATTCAGCTCTATATCCCATGGAAGAGATGTGTTTTATTTTTTATGTTGTTCCCCAAACAGTGTGGCCACACTAAGGGGTTCTTACGGTAAGTGTTAAGGCGCGCTGTTTGATCGACATGGTATCCGTAGCGTCCTGCATTTTTCTGTAAATTCACACAAAATGGCTCTTGTGAAATGTCCATGTGCATTTCGACTGCGCAGGCGGTATTAGCGTATTTCCTTGAAAAAAAAACGCACGAATGGCTCGTGAAATGTCCATGTGCATTTCGATTGCGCAGGCTCACACGAAACGGGGGCCGCGGGATTAGCGTCCGGCATTTTCCTTTTAAATTTCCACACAAAATGGTTCTTGTGAAATGTCCACATGCATTTCGACTGCGCGGGGCACGGCATTTTTCCTGTAAATCAGCGCAGGCTCGCACAAAACGAGAACCCTCGCACAGACATCTTGCCAAGAGACTTCCTATAGGGAGCTTGTACAGAGATCTTGTCAAGAGACCTCTTATGGAGTTCTTGCTCAGAAATTTTGCCAAGAGACCTCTTATAGAGATCTTGCCAACAGAGCTCTTATAGAGATCTTGTGCAGAGACCTGGTGAAGAGAACAGCGATCTTGCTCAGAGATCTTTCGCAGAGATCTTGTACAGAGATATTGCCAGGATACCTCTTATGGAGATCTTGTACAAAGACATTGCATAGAAATCTGTTGCAGAGATCTTGCCAAGAAGTCTCTTAGATAAATTTGCCAATAGAGCTTTTTGGAGAACTTGAACAAGAGATCTCATAAAGAGATCTTGCACAGAGACATTGCATAAAGATATGCTGAGAATTGTTGGGATCTTGCCAGGACACCTCTTATGGAGTCCTTGTGCAGAGACATTGCTTAGAGATCTGTTGCTGAGACCTTGCCAAGAAGTCTCTTACATAAATCTCGCCAAGAGAGCTTGTATAGCGAGCTTGTACGGAGATCTCATACAAAGATCTTGCCAAGAGATCTCTTATAGAGATCTTGTCCAGGAGGTCTTGCCAGGAGACCTCTTATGGAGACCTTGTGCAGAGACATTGCTTATCTGTTGCACAGATCTTGCCAACAGAGCTCTTATAGAGTCATAGAGATCTCGTACAGAGATCTTGCCAGGAGACCTCTTTTGGAGATCTGGTACAGAGATCTGGTGAAGAGAGCAGAGGTCTTGCCCGGAGATCATTGATAGATAGCTTGAACAGAGATCTTACTTTGAGATCCCTTTCAAAGATCTTCTGTGGAGATCTCCTATTGACACCTTGGACAAATAACCTTACACAGGGATCTTGCACAGCAGCTTCTACAGAGAACCTGTCAAGGAGATCTTGCGCACGATCGTCTACAGAAATCTTCACAAAGGGAACTTGCAGAATCTTACCTGGTATCTCTTCTTTTCACTAGTAGGCTCGCTCTTGTCCTGATAGCTTGCAGCCACTGATGCTTTTAGGTCGTTTCCGCCTTACCCTTTCGAATCCTAAAGGCGCACTGTTTCGGGTCTCTTGCCGGGATCATGTTTCTAGCGTTTTCATAGTCGGCTTTGCCACTCTGTATTGTACTTGAGGCTGAGGGGCCTGCAATCTTCAGGGGCCGAAAATGAAGCATAGTCATCGGGAATTGATTCATGCACTGTGCATCATTGCCTCAACCAACTCTTAAGGGGAACAACGATTCATTCCCACTTCCAGCAGCTTCATGAAGTGGCAAAACCAATTACCAATAGGATATATTGTTTACAACACTTACAGGGAACAAACCTTAGCTATATATATATATATGGTTCTGTATGGTTTATATACTAGCTATCATTTTTTAAACCACGTTTCTTACCTTCCAAAATCTGTCAATATCTTTCGATATCTTCAACATCTTCCAACCACTTTCAACACCCCAAGGTAGTTCGTCACCTTTCGGCCGTACCAAACTCTTCCAGTCCAACCTGCTTGAAGGAATACTTAGAAACTGCACCTGACATTGCTGGACCGATGGAGCGAGCCATTCACCAGTCACCAACATGTTCCACAAATGCGGTGAATGGCTGATCTTCTTCCAGAATTATTCAGGGTTGGATAAAAGGACATATGGAGGTTTCCTGAAATGGAGGTACCCCAAAATGGATGGTTTGTAATGGAAAATCCGACTAAAATGGATGATTTGGGGGTAGCCTTATTTTAGGAAACCACCATATAGGGACATCGTCGTGCAGAAAAAAAACTGAATTGACTGGTTGGCTTTCCTGACCTTTCCTTCGATATTTCCCTTGAACGCAGCCAATGAGAGACTACTTGAAAGTTTCAAGCTATCCCCAAACGACTGTGGTCAATTTAGCCAATGAAACTTGGAAAATAATTCTGACTTGAAACCAGCTGCTATAATTCGGCGATCTTAATGGAGCAAATGATGAACGATGGGATTTAGGGTTGCCATTTTTTCAATCAAATCCATACAGAGAACGAGGAGATCAATACAAATCATACCTATTGAAAGCATGGCAAATCTTGGATCTGGCAGCACAGGTAGTTTTTTTTGGCCAGGAACCATACTCCCTCAGCTATCCATGGTTAGAGCAGGCTTACCCGCAAGACAAACAAGCGTCCACCAATGAAGCCCTGATAACCAAGCAAACTTAGATTTCGGGGCTCAAATCAAGAATGATGAAAGTCAGCTCTCCTATACTAGTCACTAGCCTCTGGCAAAATCCACAATAACAATGTCTTTAACTTGCTTTCTTTACCTTCCAGCCCTAAAATATCGTAAATAATCATAAAGATCTAGTTGAATATGTTAAAATATATTAAATATCATAGAGATCTAGTATCGTCTAGTTAATCTAGTTATTTTTGATGTTTTTTTTTGACTGTATCACAACTTTGTCCTTTTTGCGGAGTGATCTTCCCATCTTCCCGGGATCCAGCGCACCATCCGTGGGACTTGCTGGGGGTATATGATCTCCTTCGAAGGTCCAATCGCGACCTGTCAAAATATACCAAAAGGACCAAAAGAAGAAGGAAACGTTATGCAAATGTGGTGACTTACTCTACCATTTCCCCTTTACTTGAAAAATAGGATGTCACTATATAAATTATATAATTCTACATATATATATATTATAACTTGATGTTCTGGCCCCCATTGCTATTGCAGTATTATAACAACATAAATTCGCAAACATATACATAAGTAAAACATAAACGCAACACAATCCAGTCGCAAAATACGTTAATGTGTCACATGTGTTTCGCATATGTTTCACATATGTTTCACATACGGCTCACATATGTTTTCACTTGCGCTGCACATACTCTTCACATACGCATCACATACGTTCCACCAACGTAAATGTGTATGTTTCATATGAGTTTTACATATGTTTTGCATGCGCGGCCACTTAGGATATGTATACGCACCCCCTCGTCAGGCTCTTATAGACGGAAGCCCTGGAGGCTTTTGAGATTCAGCTAACCCAAGATCAACTTTTTCCTGGTTGGTGGTTTCAACCCCTCTGAAAAATATTAATTAGTCAGTTTCCACTTTCCCGTTGGCTGCCGCGGTCACGCACGGCGATGATCAGAGCCTGCTTGGCGTGCTCTGCTCACCTACTGAAAAATATTAGTCAGTTGGGTACTGAAAACTATTAGTCAGTTGGGATCATGAAATTCCCAATATATATATATATGGGAAAAAACATGTTCCAGTCACCACCAACCAGTTTCTTTCCGTATGGTTTTTCCATCTCCCAGTGGCCCCAGTGGTCCATCGCAGTCCACCACGGTCCACCGCGTCAGCCCCGCGTACGTTGATCGGGACTGGCCGGGCTGGGCTTGGCAGCATCTTCGCTGCCAATGCCGTCCTGAGGATAGCTGGTGATCATAACTCCAATTTCAACTATAATTATAGTTTTTGTCAGGTTAATAACTCCAATTTCACGATTGGGTTTGCGATACAATATTCATGGGGTTTAGGATATTTCCAGATTTCCCCAGCTAGACATGTTTGATACAATCCATGTTTGTCATGGTAGATAAAAACTAATTATTGTTTGTCAGGTTCATTAATAACACATAATAACTCCAATTTCACTATGGTTTTTGGTAGGTAGATAAAACTTTATATATAATTATACAGTTCATGGGGTGAAACTAAACCAACAAACATCACTGGGGATAACGAACTAGTTCATGTGGTGAAACTAAACCAACAAACATCACTGGGCACCACATTGTATAGTTGTCCTTTAAGTTGGTGTATTCAGCCTTTTCTTCTCCATATTTAAGAAGAACTTAGATATAAATTTCAATAATGTTCGGGGATCTGCTCAGTTTTGACACAGAAACATGTGATTTCGCTTCATGTTGGGTTTACAGGAGGGTTTGGGACTGTCAACCCCACTCAGGTATATAATGAGTGGTTGATGACTTTGAGTAGCAAGTCTTCATTCATGATTAAAGCTACGTAAACCACTGGATTACAAACAACCACCAAAATCCACCAACTCATTCACAAGTTTAACCGAAGCCAATCCCATCCGCTCCATGGCAATATATATATATAGTATATTTATATAGAGAGAGAGAAAGAGAAAGAGAGAGACCAACATGTTTACCAAGAGTTACCCAAATCTATAGGTGAATATACCTGGGGGGCAGTTCCAGTTATAATATGTTATAATAGTTATAAGTGGTATTACCCTAGTAATATCCATTAAGAACCCCTGCCCCATATACCAGCACCATGGAGTCCATGGAGTCCCCTCCGCAGCCTTGTCCGAATCGGTCATGGCTTGCCTCTCAGGGCTCGTCGGGTAGCTGAGCGAATACGGATCCTGTTGACGGGCAGGAGGGATCTCTTGCGGGTGAAACGTGTTGAAACTATGGATTTCGACATCAATTACATGTACCCTCAGTAAACCAAGATAGCGAAATTCACCATGTATAAGAGGTAAATCAACTACAAAGGGACATGCTCGATGGCTACGTCAAATTACCAGAGAGTAGATGTTGTTGTCCTTAAGCCAAGTCTGGGATTGATGATGTTGTCCACTAAGATCATATATCAAATGCACCGAAGTCTTGGGACGCAAAGGAATCGATCCAATACTGTTCAATGCTGGTGGGAAGGGATGATTTTTGTTGGTTCCAAATCATCTTTCAGGCGGGCTTTTTTGGAGACTTCTGCCTTTCATGTGTGAAGCGTTGCCCCCCAGCCAGAAGAGACAGCCAAAACAGATTAAAAAAAAACAGTAGTTCTGGGGTAATTTTACATCATCCCAACTAGAACTATACCCAATAAATCCCAATCATGACTCCGCAAACTCAGAAAAATCACAGCGGCACAGGTAAAGCATTGGATCCATTGATTTCGAAGGAGGTACGTCATTGTGTCAGGTCATGACTTGAAAGGATGGGAGAGGGGGATTCCTGACGCTTGTAGAGATGACCCCAGACGTCACTGAAAGTAACCCAGATGCAAAGTAGAAGTCACAAGAAGATAAGAGTGAAACATAGAATATTTGAAAGTACACTATGTTCACTACATATGTACTATTTCTCACTATCTATCATTATCTATCTAATGTTCCATATTTTATTTAAAAAAACAAAGAGATAGAATAGTGAAATCACTGAAATCCAACCAAAATAGTCATATAGACGATTATTAGGAATATTTATATTTGACATATTCATATGTTTCAAGAGAAACTATAGATTCCGCAATTAGTGAATTTTCCATTGGAACAATAAACACGCATTATCCTCATCATGACCCATAAATAGGATCTGTAAAACATCTATAAAAGGACCATTTCCATCCAATTTCATCATTTGCCATAGCAAACTGTTCGTCATTACCAGAGGGTAATCTGATTCTTGACCGCCCAGCGGAGCTTTTGCAGCTGCCCCACTGACGGACATCGAAAAACGTCGATCAGCTGCCTACGGCAGCCGACGCGTTGCCAACTCGGCACGGCTAAGGTCCAGCGGCCCCCGGGGCAGCCGTCGGCGCGACTGGCCCAAAACGATGGTAAATGATGGTCAAAATCCCTAAGATACTGCCATCATAGCGGTAAATGATGGTAAATCCTGGTATTTTTTTTTTCGGCGAAGTAAAACATTGGAAGGTAAATGATGCTGCGCGCCCCACTGATCCCCAACATTTTGCCGGCGCCAGTCAGTAGAATGATGAAACCGTGGGTTGCATATGGTTGCATCCCCTAAATTTAGCATGGGATGGAAAATGAGGTTCCTAAGATTCCTAAGGGATTTGGTAATTTTTGGGATCCATATTCAATCCACCGGGGTGTAAAATTAATTGTCCAGGCTCTTATTCTGAGTATTTGTGGATGGGGTTTTGGTTGGTTCTGCAAGTCACGTCCACATGGCCGCACTTACAGCAAATCGCAAACATCAATGGCCATTTCAGGGACTTAAAATGGAGGTACTGTACCATATAAGGCCATATGTTCTAGGGATATCCCCTTACATAGGCCTTACATAGACCTTATATATGGTAGGTACCTCCAATTTAGGTCCCTGCAATGGCCATTGGTTAGCTGTTTAGTACGGTAAACAAAGCCATCTACTAAATCCAAAATGCCAAACGTAGGAAACTTCCAGTTGCCTTAGCCAGTCTGGCTATCAGCCAAGCCCCCCTGGTGAACACTGAACATTAACATCAAAACAGCTGGCAAATGGATGTTCATCCACCCCCCCAAAAAAAGTATTTATATGTATTCATAGTGATCCATATGCCAAATAAATCAAATAATCTAGCCTTGGGCCTTCTGGCACCAGCCGGGCAATCTGCTCAAAGAATTTTCCAGCGAACTACTTGTGCAGTCGAGCATCCTGTGCATCGCGGCAGCTCAGCATCTGGTGGTTTCATCCCACAATCGGTTGAACTTTGGATGAACTTTGGCAAAAATCTTCGAAACCACCAAGCAGTCCAATAAGTCATACCGAATCATAGGTTTGTTGACAAAAGAAACATGAAAGCACGAACCAAGGAGTTGTATATTGCACTTTGAAACATGAGAGCTAAATTAAGCTCAAGCGAAATCATCTTCATCTAGTGGCTTTCCCCTTGCACTTCTAAGCGGCCCACGAACAAAAATGACCCGCCCTCGCAGGGTGTGACAGCATGGTAGCAGCATCAGCGACAGTCTGGTCAGGTGTAATGAAGCCCTACACGGACCAGATTTGGATGGCACAAATGGGTTTCCTACTATAGTCTAATATGGGGGTTTCCAATTTCTGGGGGATCCCCCAGCTGGATGGTTAAAAAAAAAGAAAATCCCCAATCTCAAATGGATGATTTAGGGGTACCCTTATTTCAGGAAATGCCGATATATATACTCTTTCTTCTTTTGGAAAAGTAGCTGCATTGCTGCATTACCCTCGCAGGTTTGTGCGAACTGAACAAACAACACTCTGGACCCCAGCGGGTGCATGCGGGTGCTGTACTTTATTTTGAAACTTCCTGGTTTGCCAATTAAAATGCAATCAAACCATGATTCTTGAAAGAACTGCTCTGAATCCGACCCAGGCTGGCAAAATGTGCAACCACGCTCTGTGCTCAAATATTTGGGCTTGCTCAAACGCTGGAGCGTCAGCGGCGCTGTTTCAAACACATCTCCGAACACATCTTGCTCTAACACTTCAAACACATCGTTCAAAACATATTGTACTCAAACCCTTGTGTGATCTCATGGTTTCCCTAGTAATCCCTAAGAAATGTGTTTTTGTTGATCGAATTGTCTTTGCTCTTTTTGGACCTGCGGCTGAAATTAGGCTGAAGCTGTGTATGGACCCCAGCGGTGCCGCAACTTTGGTGCGGCCCTTTTTCAATTTTTGTTATGGTTTATAATCCCATTAACTGTAGATATATCATCTATAAACCATAGTTATTGGAGTTATAAACCAACTTAGCTATCTAGGGGGCCCCACTTTGTTGTGTTATGGCTACAAACTGAGTGTTTTTTCTTTTGCTTTTTGTTTTGTCCCAAGTTTCCGAAGACCCAACGACTTCAAGGAAAGGCAACTCCGCAAGTGGCTTCGCCCGAAGTGGCTATGCCCGCCCAAGGGCAGGGTGTTGGGGTCTGGATGGCCCTTAGGGTCCAACGCTGACTCCAAACTTCAAAATTTGGGAGCTGGGATGAAGGATAGCTTCGGAGAGCGACAATGGGACACTTCAATAAATGGGAAGCTGCTGAACTTATCAAAATAAGTGCCAAGTTTCACTTCAAATTCTGAACTTGGTATTACTTACATGGAGTGAAGTATGGACCGTAGCACTGTAGCGTGGAACACATGCAGTAAAAACAACCGCACTGTTCTCATTCCATTAAAAAAGTGAGTTCCGTTGAAGAAAATCTTGAAACCAGTTCTGGTAGTTCTGGTGGTATTTACGCCCGACATGATTCACCTATTTCTCTCTCCATCGCCATCCCGAAGGTCCACCTGTTTGAAACTTCAGTTTTTTGATTGTTATCGTGTCATGTTCGCAAATCCCCAATGCATCCGAATAAACATTCTCCAGTGACCAGCAATGTCCAGCTATAGCCCACCAATAACTCCCCATCCTTTATTCTTTATCTCCTCCAAACACCTCTGACATCCCCTACCCCAGTATAGACAATAGCGACAGTCGCTCCAAGTGAGCGAAAGGTGCGGTGATCAAACGACGCTTTGCGTCAACCAAATGGGATGCCCTTCTGGTTTCACCAAGTTGTCCTTAGTGGATTGGTCCAAGACACGCAGCGTGGGGTTCACCAAACTGACATATCTTCACTGCTTCATTGCAGTTAGACCAGAATCTACTCAAAGATCCAGAGCTTACTTGCCAACATTCCCGCTGTTCATATCATTCTCTTGGGGAATTGCCCGCGATTATCCACTATCAGCCTCCAAAACATGCGGTATATTTCGCTTGCTACCAATCCCTTCCCCATGAATAAATACATGAAAAATAGCCTAACAATTCCTCAAAAAAAACCGTGGCTAGACTCCTAGACTTTAGTACAGGATGGGGCCCCAGTTGTTGGTTTATAACCCCATCTTGCCCCATGGGATGAGAGAAAATTCATGGATCCCACGAAGACCCAACCCTCCGCCGAGTTCAACGGAGCTAGCAAGGTATACCAGTATAGTATATATATATATACAATTATATAATATTATATACATTGTATTTTTTTTAAAGCATAAATTACCAGAAACATGGGGAACTTCCAGTTCGCAAACTGTTTGTCAACTCGATGCTACCATCTGGTTCTGGAAACATAACTATGGACCATGGCCCATTTATAGATGATTTATCATGATTTACCTATCATGAATGGTGATTTTCCAGTTCGCTACAAGTAAAATAACCAGAGGGTAAGCCTCAGCATTTTCCCAGCAAGGGGCGATGACAAAATACTCCACTGCGGCGTGGTGGAAAAAACGCAGGGTGACATAAGGCGTCACCCCGAGGCAAAAAGCGTAACTCCTCAGGCTTTGGTGCAGGCTTTTAGTTGGCCATAGTTGCCCACTTTGTGGGGAAGAATCCCCCATGAACCAGCAGCATAGATATAACCCCCAGAGAAAGATTTTGGGACCCTGCTTAAACGAGGTTATAAATACTTTAAAGGATGTCTATTCTGTCTATTCTAGATAAATGGGGGGATGAAACTGACCCTGCTAGTTATACATGCCCATCACTATGCAGAGAGAATGCTTTGTCACCTTCACAAGGGTCAATGAAACTCTTTTCAATGATGCAAAAAAAGTGAAGAAATCAAACATAAAGTCAGGGACTGTCCCAGGTCAAACCATCGCCATTTTCGGCCGTCTATCAACGTAGCAACCCAAAAAAGGGCCTCAAAAGAAAACAAAATATCATGGCGAATCGTAGATACTCATTTCCCCAAGCACAAAAATATCATCAAACATGGCTACAATGTGTTTTTTTCCTCCAGTGATGTGAACGTTGGTTTATAAACCCCATGAATACTAGTTCGTTATATCTACCATAAACCATAGGGGGGCCCACTTTGTATGTCTTCCCTGCTTGTTTTTGTTGAGTGCTAGTCAGACATCTGACGTTTCGACGTCGGACATCTAACAAAAAACACACCAAAACTCTACTGGTTGGTGGATGACCTACCCCGAAGAATATTTATTAGTCAATTGGGATTATTATTCCCAAAAAATATATATATATATAAAATATAAAATAATATATATATATGTTTATATATATATATATGTTTATATATATATATACGGAAAAATAATCCAAATGTTCCAAAGCACCAACCAGTCCAAGATGTACTCAACTAGTCCAGTGGATTTCCCAGATCCTGTCCAACATCGCCGAGCTTCCCACTGACTACACCATAGACCCATGGATTGTTCATCCCGGTGCCGGCAACGATGTGGTTTACACCCCAAGTGAAGGCCTGGTGGATCAAATCCCAAATCGGCCCCGGTGGTGATTTTCATGGCAATTGATGGGATATCCCTGAACTAAATGGAGATGTTTTAATGGGAAAATCATGGACTCAGCCACTCAGCACCCGGAGCGATTCTTGGGTCCTGATATTGGTGAAAGCTCAACAATCAAATCCTTGGCAACCCAAATCACGCAGAGTTCTTTTATTTTCTTTGAGGATTTCATCTGGCCTTACGGCCAATCACGAATCAGCCCTTCTTTAACTATTGCCCCAGAAAAAATTGGCCCATCCACGGCCCATCACTGGCCGCCTGCATGGAGTTGTTATTGTCTGCCATGTAGACATTTCTCCAGGTCACCTCTTCCGCCACACCCAGCCTCGGGTCGCTTCGGAAAAAACTCCGACCAACATTTTTTTACACCAACGTAATCGAGCATGAAATTCGTGTGACGATATTTTAAGATTGTACTAGTGCATCAATTCCTATTAGTCATGGTAGTATTATGAATATGAATTATGATTGTATATGACTGTACTATTGTGTGCTCTTAGCATATCCATCACTGTTTCACTTACGTAACTGCTATAGCGTTTGACCAACCCATCATGGCCGAGCAACACCACTGACAAAATGATCTTCCAACCGTGGTCCTAACGCGACGAATCGGACGCCAAACGAGGGGAAGACGGGAATGGGTACTGGCACAACCATTGCACAACCATTGAATAGAACATGTAGCATACATTTAACAACCACTCATATATCATATATTTGTGAGAACAAAAAACAAAACTATCCTAAACCCCACTGGAATGGCGAAGAGTTACTTCTATTCTATCCTTTTTTGGGGCCCAAAATCCCCCTATATCATCCGACCCGAAGGGATCCCAAAGTTTGGAGAAATCTGGAAGTTTGGTATGTCCCATTTTGTAGTTGGGCAATTGCCAATCATTTTGTCATTGGAGACTGAAACCTGGAGATTCCCAATCATTTCGTTGGGTAATTTGGATCAATTTGGGCATTCTCTCCACTTGTGGCTGAATTCTTGCCCATGAACCTACCAAAACATCATTCTGCTCATAGTTTTCGCTACCGCTTTTCACAGCTGCGGTCCTCCGTGTGCAGGCTATGGAACCCATGAGTTTGCTTCTCTAAGGCCATGAGAACTGCAGCAATACCAGTGGCGATCAGCAGGAAATTCACGACCTCAAGTTCAGTGGATGGGTTTTCAGTGAAACCGAATCAGCTTCATTATTCTTCTGGTTCTTGTTTTTGTTGACAAATCGTTTATATTTTGTGTTGCTTTCCCTATTTTTTTCATGTTCGGATGTTTTATCTAAATATGTTGTTATCTGGTTGGTGGTTTCAACCCCTCTGAAAAATATTGGTCAGTTGGGGTTGCTATTCCCAATATATGGAAAAATAATCCAAATGTTCTAAGCCACCAACCAGTTATGCATTTTTCTCTGTTGCCTGTTCCTTTTCCAGTTTTTGACTCCCGCCCTCCCCGTCCAAAAAACCAACAGACTTTTTCATGGCAAGCCATGGCGGCCTTTGGACTGGTAAATGCTGGTAAATACTGGTAAATATTGGTAAAATATTGGCACAAATGTGCAATGGCCAAAGCATGATAAATCCAATCCGCTTGATATTAAACACCCAATGGATCCCAAAATTGGCCCTAAATCCACTACTAACCAAATCCCCTACTAAACCATGTGTTCTGATGTGTTCTGGGGGGGTGTTTATATAATATTGGAGAGAAGGAGTTATATGGATTATGATCATCCTATCAATCATTATTGGGAATCCGTAAGTTACATTGGCCATGTTTGTTCCCTATCTATGGAGTTATGACCATCCCCCAATATGAGTGATCCGACTTTTGACCCTGGAATTCAACGATTAGAGGTTAACAATTAACAACATTATTCAATACTCTCTTAAACACACTTAATTACCTGCTTACATTCACTTACTTCTGCTAATCCCATCACATCCCAATATCAAATAATTACATCCTGTATAGGCCCCGAAAATCAACAAATCCAATTATCGAACTAGGCTTTGGATTGGATGTTAAAATTGTTAAATATGTCTAAATATTATATAGGGGAAAAGGATGGAAACAGATTATGATTTTGATTGCGCTATTTCCATCTTCCACCTTAACAATCCACCACCTCCAACGCTGGACGTTAAAATGAACGCTGCAAGCCGCTCGCGTCAACCATTTTTTGAGACAGGACCTCAAGTTGTGACAAGCTCACGGGCTGCAACTGCAGCAATCTCCAACCACAATTCACATCAATTCACCACTTTCAGATGCGAAAAGATGGTCTTCTCACTTCTCACCATGATCGCCAAGCTGCATGCGCCCACGGAGGCACGAAGTGTCCAGGCATGGCATCTGGCGCGACCAATTCACATCAATTCACTAAACGAGACACCAATTCAGTGATTTCAGTCATGGGGAGCCTGGCCAACGCCACCCACACAAGGAAACCTATCAATGAATTGATCGGGATCATCTCCTGAGATCGAATCAGGAGACCATCTTTTCCCCCCATCGCCTCCTGGTTCAAAGGGGGCATCTTGGTAAACCCAAGTGGGTGACGTCGGTATATAGGACTTTAGGATGTTATAGGTGAGTCAAACCCCTTCCAACCCCTGGTTCATGACAAGAATACGTATGTTTTAAACCCAAGTCCCAAGAGAACAAAGGTCAAGTCTGCTGTAACGCATGCATGAATAGAATTTCTATGGAATCTTCAACCCCTTTTGGGGTTACCAAATGTTACCAATGCATTTTCGTTCTGCAAAACTGGTCCAAAATGATGGAGAAAATCATTTCCTCCGGGATCCTCACATCCGCGTTCCAGACATACTTGGGGGTGCAGTTGCCCTTAATAAGTGGGCACCGTAAATGTCTATATTAATTATAGACTAGATCCGAACTTATGGGGTGTAAAAATCTCATGTGTGGATTTTTTGAAATTCTCGTTTGCGACAGCTTCTTTGCAAGAGTCATGCCGTACAAATAGGTTCTTTGCAAGACCTGTGCTATACAAATAGTTTGGGTCTGGTAAATTCAACGTATCACCGTTAAAATCACATAATTATGAACAATCAGCGTTTTCGAAAGCGGGAAATCATCGAACTAAATGGGCCATCTATCCATCTCTACCATAGCTATGTTAAAAAAAAAACCTGGGTAAATCACATTTTAACATCCCAACTGCAGGTCCCCAGGTCCCCAGATCCCCAGGCCCCTGAAAAAATCCCCACCTCTAGCGCCCAGCGAGTACCCACTCCAATCGGCTGGGGTGTTGTAAGGAACCTCACTGCGTTGCAGAGGGAAGCTGGTGACGGTCATTTTTTGAAGAACCGTAGAGCAACCCGTCAAAACATGGATAGTAAAATCCTACTCAAATAGTGGCAAATTGAGCCAGTGTTTTGTTTGGAGGTCAATACGTCTGAGCCACAAGCAAATGTTAAGCAGTTCAATGTGTACAAACGGCAAACAAATCGGGTATCCAAAAGCTGCAGGGTTGTAGATCCATCAGCAAACACCGGAACTCGCAACTTGCACATAGCAAGCGAAGCGTCAAACACAATTTTGCATATCATTGAAGGTCGACGTTCTTAATTTAGAATCTAGAAAAGGATTTCAAGGGCCGTCAGGAGGCAAACAAAGTCAAGGATGAACTAAGATCAAAATATGTAAGTGCCTTCCACGTACAAGAGAAAACATATTGGCCTTTGTAAAAAAGCACGGTCATCCCACTATCATGAATGGGATTCCTTTTGGCACATAACTTCCTATTGGGGGATGACCATCCCCCAATATCAGTACATCATGGTATACAATTGAATTTCTGATTTTAGTTGGTTATACATACAATGTGGTGCCCACCAGTTATAAGTTGGTTTATCAACCCCATTGACTATACGTAGTTATATCTACCATAAACCATGGTTATTGGAGTTATTAACCAACTTAGCTATCTAGGGGGCCCCACTTTGTATAATATCATAATAATGTGTATATATATATCCTTTGGCATCCCTACGAATATTCCACTACATACCCATTTTCATCCCCCATTTTTGATGGTTGAAATCCGTGTAATTTGACCATGGCCCTTGTGAAAACAAACGGCACCGAGTCAGGTGCCTTAAAACCCCAAACATCTGAGTGGGTTTGATCATATCCTCGTGGATAAATACCTTAATTCTGCACATATCCTGGAACAATCGACGTATTGATTGTTTTGCTGGCTTGTTTGCGTTTGTGGCAAAACAAGGTTAACCCAGTTCCATCCCAAGCTCTTTTACCTTCAGACTTGATTGACAGCAAGGCACCAAATGGCGCATGCAGAGCATAGCTGGATGCTAGCCTGAAGGAAGCGGGAAATGGATACACAATGATACAAGCACCCACTGGTGATACTTAGACACCCGGCAAGCTAGACACATCCAGCATCGTATGGATGCACCATGCTGCACCATGTGACTGAATTGGGACCCTGATCCCAGTGAGGGTTTGTCACAATACATGAAACATCATGAAACCAGAAAGCCGTCATAACTTTTTGCAAGCAGCTGATGAAATGTTGCGGTAGTACTCTGGGTTGGTCTCTTCTGCTTTCCTGAGATTCACCATGGCATCGCTGGGGGATTTCCCACCAGGTTAAATATATTGACATCTGCATAACACGAATTATAAAAATATATTATATATATACATACTATCATATAACAATTGATAACCTAGGATTTTGCTAGAACTCCCAGTTGATTAATAGAGGGTGCCAATTCTGATCGCATTTTGGAGGTTGATAATAATTCCCATCACTATTGATGACAGGGTATTATCATTATCATATCATTACAAATCATTTATTGTTATTATGAAATGAATAGTCAGTTGGTGGGGATCACTCGAAGGAAGCAATTTATGGGTGGTTCTCCTCGATACCACGACTTCAACGAATCTCTTCTCCGCCGTGGAGGCTATTGCCTGGCACCAAAAAAACCCGTCACGTTTCATGGCAGTGATAGTTCCCCATTCATGGTGTGTAAAGTGCTACCCTCTGGTTATGTCAAAATAGCTATTGAAAATGGCCATAGAAATAGTAGATTTTCTCAATAAATATGGTGATTTTCCATAGTTATGCTAGTTTACCAAAGGGCCCTTAAAAAACGCCCTGGGAAGGTTCCTCATCTTGGTTCAACAACCAATAGGTGAGGCTCCCAAATATAAGCTGGTTTATAAACCCATATGAACCCCATGAAGTATAACTTATAACTACGTAATACCAACTTAGTGATTTCCTTTGCAGCCATCTTGCCGTAATCCATCCCAGAAAAAAAAACTGAGCCAAGTTTCATCCTGGGCCAAATGGTCTGAAGAAGAATCATCACCACATTTCGGAAGGGGTTGATGGCGTAGACCAAGTAACTCCTGATAGGTCCGGGGTGTCACAAACTCCGTTGTTTTTCCCGCAAGGGGGATGATGGGGATATGATAGGGATATGATAGGGATATCATCTGTGGAAAATCAATGGATTGACGGATAGCCTTCCGCCACCCAATGCCATAAACCTCCACTGTTCGAAGATCTGGCAGCAAGCATTTTCTTGTGAAAGTAGGTATGGTTACTATGATTGCCTTTTTGGGGTTTACCACATTATGATTGTTCATATGCAAGTATGGTCTATGCCCGAATAGTTTGCGTATGGAATGGGGCCCAAACTCTCACAGATCTAGATACATAACAATCATCCATCATCATCGTCACCATCATCGTCATCATCCATTTCTGTTGGCAAACACCCAATTTTGGTTGGTTTTTAGTTTGACCCACATGAACCAGTCCCACCGCCCGATTTTTGAAGACCTTGAAGCCATTCTCAGAAGGTTCTTCAAAACACTGAAGGCCAACAGGGCTGAAGTCAGTTAACATTCTTTGCGAATAGTGTGAAGTAATGTCAGATAAGATGACACATGTGTATACTTGTACTTACAGTAAAGAGATATATTTATATATATATATATACACATATATACATATATATATAATTATATATATTATATATAATTATATATATATATAAACATCTAGGATTATATAGAGCACTAAGCACCGATCAACGTTCAGCCTGCTGATATAACTTTTGAACGAAATAAAGTGGAACAAGATCGTGCAATGCCTTCCTCCACCTGGGGCTCTTCCAGCCCAGTTCTGACAAGTCTCGGCTTTCGAGTCAGGAGGAAGGAAACAATGAAAATCAGGCCCACCTGGCGGCCCAAACAACACCCTACGGATCCAAGGGCTGCCTTTCTCGGCCTGTTGATGTAATATTACCATTGCATGCGAATCTCTTAAGGTGCAAAGTGCAGCACACTGTCCGCATGAACTTCTCCAAACAAATCAAGTTTCTCGCGCATGGTCAACAAAAATCCTAGGCATTCAGCCCACAATATGGGTCTATTCAGGGTTCATTAAGCAGCAACCAATAACAAGGGATGCTTTAGGTCACGACGCCAACCGGGCTGTGCCTTTCAACAGCTACGCCATGGCTCATTTAGCTCGATGATGTATCAACTTTATCATAATTTTCCAT